>PNEQ01003521.1:10033-22770 GCA_003012365.1 Medauroidea extradentata | reverse complement strand
CAAAACTGTCAACGAGTGTATTACAGATGGCAGCGATATTGGAATGGCGGCCATATTGGATTATTGCGCGCCCGTAGAGTGGTAGACTCTTCTCCATCGTTTTTATCAGGTATTTTTCAGTAAGAAACCGTTGACAGAAATTCTATTACAATTAGTTCTAGGTTGACCTTATTTTTTGTTTAGATTGACTGGACTAAATGCACGTGTTCAAAGTTTAACAAGCCGGATGTGTTTATTAGTCGCCAGGAGTCTTGACGTCTCGCTGTGTGGCGGTGCGGAAGGCCTCTTTTTAGGGGTGGTAGGAGTGGAGGGGAAAGCATTGCTTGGAAGGGGGAAAGGGTAGAAATTACGCTACGTGGGTGGGAAGTGACAGTCACAGCTGACGACACACTAGCAGCTGCCAATAAGAATTTACTGTGATCAGTTCAGTTTTTTATGTGGTGCAATGTCGCAGAAAAGAAAGGCTTATTCGGTGAAAGACAAGTTAAACATCATCGACATAACATAAACTACAGTAGTTAAAAAGCTAAACTGGAGTACTGTATTAGTCAGCCCGTTTTATCCGTGGACTTGGTATCCGCGGTTTTCACCAACCACGGTTGGGAAGCGAGGGGGAAAAAAAGCAAAATATAAACATGAAATTCTTAAGAATTTGTATTTTTGTGCACGCGCATAGTTTGCCGTACGAACTACTAGCACGCCACTCGTGCATGAGAGAGCAGCTAGTTTCATGTTGTCAGCCACTGTTATCTACTCCGTTACGCAACGTGCTTGGTGCACGCGGTATGTTTGTTTACCAGCGGTCAGCGGATGGTGTGGTCGGCAGGGGCAAGGAAGAGATGAAGTGTCGAATGTGCGAGTGGCGGTACTTCACTCGCATAGATCTTATCGCTTGCAGCAGGCTTCCAAAACTAAATGATTTGATATCTCGCGCGGGCTGCGTCGCCTGCCCGCAAACTGCTTCCACGCAGAACACACGCATGTATTTAATTACATTGTCTAGTTTGTCCGCTGGCCGCCCGCCCGCACGTAGTACATGGCACTGAAGCGCCTCTACTGTGTGCATTTATACATGATTCCGTGACCTGCAGTGTAATGTTTCCTAAAAAGAAAGACTGTAGTGATCCTTCTAAACCGAAGAGAATATCACACAATTCTTACTTTGACAAAATGAAAAAACTACATTTAATCAAAGACATATCTATTGCATTTGGCTGCAGGTATGGGGAAAAAAACAAGTGTGCCATTTGTACGTCTAGAAATAAAGCATGACAAATAGGATCAGGTGTTAGTACTGCACCGAAAACTGCAAAAAAAAAAATCTAACTAAGTTAATTTCATTGAAATCAGCGGCGCTGTATTAAAACGGAAATTGCTAAAACTTTGTCCTTATCCATGTTTACCAGTGGAGTTAAATTTTTCAGTGACATGCGTGAAAAAAAAAAACCGCGCCAAGTC
Source organism: Medauroidea extradentata (assembly GCA_003012365.1). NCBI lineage: Eukaryota > Metazoa > Arthropoda > Insecta > Phasmatodea > Phasmatidae > Medauroidea > Medauroidea extradentata. The sequence goes on along the minus strand of PNEQ01003521.1, from coordinate 21,312 downwards.
TATTTTAGTATAATCAGTGATGCCGTATTAAAAACTAAACTGCTAACATAGATAAATATTTTATGTTTATGATCCAATTCTTTTCTGTAATTTATATGCACGTCAAACAAGCAAGAAATATTTAGAGACAAATGCAAAATATTCACGCCCACGTAGTCGTAATTGTGCTGGTTCCACTGTTGTTTTATGTAGTTGACAAAGAAAAGTAGGCATTACACGTGAGAAATAGTGTTGTCAGATGCCATCCTATCAACGCTTGTGGAGACACACTCTGTCTGCCCAGCGCACATCCTTGGCAGTGTAGGGTGGGTGGAGAGATAGCACGGCGGATCAGGCTCGTGCTGTGTTGTAACGTCAGCAGTAGCTGACCACCTGGCTCGCACGTGCTGTTGCCAAGTCACCGCAACTGCTCGCAGTGTGGCTGCCGCTGTATCTAACTTGCACCGCAGTGCACACGCTACTGTGAGGCGGTCCACCCACCACTTAGACCTTAAGGCGCGGTCTACCAGAATTTTCATCACCATTTTTTTATTTTTTATTTGTACCAGATATTTTTTCTTGTTTTAGACCCAAATTATGACTAAATTTGGCTCTAATGGAATTTTTTTATCTCTCATAGTTTTCGCGTAATGGCTTGTTAAAGTCATATTTTGCATGTTTCCGTTTTAAGGACTACACTAAACACAACTGATATACTAAACTAAAAGAAATCATTGTGGATAAAGACATTGCAGGCTACAATGTCATGCTCATAAAAATAAAGAATAAAGTTTATTTGAATTTTTAAAAAATGCTGAAACTAAAAATAAAAATTTAAAATCTTTAATATTTTTTTTTAAATACAAATAATTTTTATTTTTGAATTTTATGAGCATGTCATTGTAGCCTGCAATGTATTTATCCTCTGTGATTTTTTGAGTTTGGTATATCAGTTGGTTTTAGTGTAGTCGTTAAAATGGAAACATGCAAAATGTGACTTTAACAAGCCATAACGCGAAAACTATTCGAGATAAAATAATTTCATAAGAGTCAAATTTAGTCACACTTTGTGTCTAAAATAAGAAAAAAAAATATCTGGTACAAATATAAAATAAAATAATGATGAAAATTGTGGTAGACCGTGCCCTTAATTATTTCCTTAGGTTTGATTTATTGAATTTGCTATTATCTATTTAATTATCTTGAGGTACTGTTGACAGGAATTTGGCAATTTATCAGTATTAGTAGTGAAATTGTTAAATTTAATATTTAATTTGGTTTGTTTAGGTTGAGCCTACTTTGTATTTTAATTTTAATTTAAGATTATCACTTGCAGTTTAACTATTATTGTACTATAACTCAGGGCTGGGTGTATTGTTGGCTAGTTCTGTTTGATAGCACAGATGTGCCTACCCAGTTCCTGGAATCGCTATATTTAGATTTTACCGTTTTTCTAATACTTTTACTTTTCACGAAGTGCACATGCGCTGCCGCTCGATGAGTGTGCAAGAGAGATGGGTGTATGTTTGCGTGGGCTGGCTTGGACCAATGAAAGGACATGTAGTTCAAATTTATTAAAAATTATGTTGTGAATTATTGTAGAATTATGGTTTTCAAAGCTATATTTGCACTTTATAGGTTGTTTAGATGTATAAAGTTTGTAATGTACTGTTATATTTAATTTAGTATTAATTTTCCATTACGTTTTTACCTTGGTGTGTTGGGTGGCCGCTAGAGGCGCTGCAGGGAGAGAGCAAGCTTTGGGGGGTCGGCCATGTTTACTTGTTGCTCGAGCATGGAGCGAGATGGTTGTGCAGGACTTGTTGTTCGGGCATGAACAAGGATGGCTGTCTGGAAAAGTGCGTGGGCTATGTGGGAGAGAGGTGGCCGAGCAGCCATGAGTATTCTATAGTCAAACGAAATTTTTCAGTACTTTAGTCGCTGAGTGGATGGCTCGTGCGTTCGCGAGTATGGTGTAATTAAGATGTCGTGGCTTGTTTTAGTTTTTTCAAAATATGTTTAAATTCATCAAGTTTTTGGGGTTGAGCTAATCTCTCTCTCCCGGGAGCATCAGGCTGATGTTTTAAGACTATTATGATTGAAATCTAAAACTTTCAGTATGTAAAGCTGATTTTTTTAAAAAGGTTATTTAATAAAAAAAGTCATGCCAACAAGTTTTTAAATTTTTTTTAGTAGACTGCTGCAAATAGATCCTTATGGACTACTATACGATCACATATGGCCACTAGTAATGTAAGTAACTTCATCTTTACGTCAGCCGACCCATTACACTACGTGTAATTTTTACGATATTTAAATGTCGTGGGACACTTTACAAACGTATTAAATATCTGTACCTCGCACAAATATAGTAGCATTTGAGATTAGGTGTTAAAATTTTTTTTCTTGATTGTATGTAGTGGTTTATGTAGGTTATTACGGTGTATTGAATATACGCGGGTTTCGTTATCTGCTGATTTTCCTGGAATGAAATACTGCTGACAAGGCGGGCCGACTTATAAAGGATGAAAGTTTAACGTGATACTGAGGCAATGGCAAATAAGAACATTGCGGCACTAAATAACTTATTGAAAAAATTTTTTTTTTGTTCTTTCTGGTCTATCTCGGTACAGCGCGCATAGGCTATAGCGCGGGTTAGATTTAAGTCTCCCGACATTAGCGCTTTATCGAGCTTCTACTGTATTTTGTAACGACAATACTTATTCGTTAAAATGTAATTTTCATCATATTGGAAAAACAGCCCTGAAAGATCTTGTGTGAATGTGGGCTGCACTGCGATATTCAAAAAAATAAGTGATCGTTTATACGTAGGTTCAACAGGTGGCTGAGTCCCGCCTAAATTAATACGTGTAAATTACCTATTATTCTTGTTCCTGCCGAACACTGGGTAGGCAGCACCTAAAGCTCTTCAAGGATGTATTAAAATTTTCACATTAACAATGTAATGTTTTACGTGACAAATGCTTGTTTTACTAACACTCCAGGTGCACGACAGAGCACATCGAGTTGGTGCATGAACCATGTTTGGATTTTTGAACCAGCTGTGAAAGGGCAGTGAAGTAGCAGATCATGTTACTGTCAGCTCTTACTGCACAACTCGATACCTCGCCATGGTAGCTCACCATGTAGAAGGGGATGTGCACTTTTTACTGCCGGCATGCACTACAACGAATTAATTGACAGCTCACATAGCTATAGCTATAACACTTGAACTGCCTTGAAAGGAAAACGTGCTTTCAATAGTGGTTTATAATGAAAAACACTCCATTGGGCAAAATTGTGGTGGACTGTGAAAGCTAGAAAAAAATTATAGTGGCTGAATTTATGGTAGTTCAAAATGATGGAACATATCCAATATTAGGCGTAACTATGTGTGTGGAGTTAGACCTTATTCAGAGAAAGGGGTCTCTCCAAGTGACAAGTGAAAGAGGTGGAAAAAATAGTATTGTCCATAAGTATAAACAGGCTTTTAAAGGCATAGGTTGCTTCCCAGATGTGTACAAGTTGAAGCTGAAGGATGATACAGAGCCTGTAGCAAATGCGAGCAGAAGGGTTCTACTCTCCATTAAGGATAAGTTAAAGGAGACTTCAGATCACTTGGTGAGTAAGAACATTATTCAGCCTTGCACGGAAGTAATGGATTGGGTACACATTTTGGTAATAGTGTAAAAATCAAATGGCTCATTGAGATTGTGCTTAGACCCCCAAGAACTAAATAAGTATGTTTTGAAAGAATATCGCTCTATTCAATTGAAGAAGTAAAGCCCAGTTTGACAGGAAAAAAGTGGTTCTCGGTGCTGGACTTAAAGGATGGATTTTATAAGGTTTCATTAGATGAGTCGAACAAGCTGTGTACATTTAACACACCATTTGGGTATTATAGGTTCTTAAGACTGCCTTTTGGGTTAGCCAGTTTGCCAGAAATATGTCAAAAATTAAATGCTAAGTACTTTGGTGACTTACTGGGAGTGTTTGTATACTTTGATGATATTTTGGTTAGTGTAGAAACTAAAGATGAACATGACCAAGTTCTAAAGAAAGTGATGGCCAGAGCTGTTAAATATAACATTAAGTTTAATTCAGATAAGTTTCAATATTGTGTAAATCAGGTTAAGTATTTGGGGTTTGTTGTTAGCAAAGAGGAGGAACACCCAGACCCCAACGAAGTAGTTGCCATACAGTCCTTAAAGGAACCAGGTAACAAGGAGCTGCAACAACTACTGGGTTTCATGAATTATCTTAGGGACTTTGTGTCAATGTTTTCTGAGGTAGTGGCACCACTATGAGAGTTGCTAAAAAAAAGTATTGTGGGAATGGACAAGAAGACAGCAAGTTGCATTTGAAAACATTAAACAAAGTTTCAGTTCAGCTCCCACTTTAGCTAGCTTCGACTCTTATTAGGAGATTGTTATACAGTACGATGCTAGTCAAAGTGGTCTGAGTAGCTGCCTAAAGCAGGACAATAGGCCGGTTCATTTTGCATCTAGATTGATGACAGAAACAGGTGGAGAAAGAGCTGTTGGCCATTTGCTATTCTTGTGAAAAATTTCACTACTATGTATATGGTAATAAGGTAGTTGTTTACACAGATCATCAACCTTTGGTGACACTTATGAGGAAGCCCATGGTGCAAATCAAGAATACTAGGCTTAAAAGGTTGTGGTTAAAGTTGCTAATGTATAATTTGGATGTTCGTTACTTACAAGGAGCAAAAATGCATGTTGCTGATCTGTTGTCCAGAAATTTTCCACTGACTTGTGAAAAAGAAAGATGTAGTTACTGTGGTAGGGATGTCAAATTGTTTTCTCTGAGGATAGGTACCAGCAGCATGTTGATCAAACAAGAAAGGATACACAGCTAAGTGAAGTTTTGTCTTACGTTCAAAATGGGTAGCCTAATATCAAGACGGTAGGAGGTGAGCTTGGTCATTACTATAATATGAGAGCTGATATTACAGTTGAAAAGGGGCTGTTGTATTTTAATAACAGGTTAATTGTTCCATGCAGTCTTAGAAGACAGGCATTACAGTCACTACATGAAACACATTAGGGCTGTAAAAAGGCTATCAAGAAAGTTCGCTCACATTTTTATTGGCCAGGTATTACATCCCAGATTGTGGCTCTAGTGTTGTCCTGCTACGTTTGTCAGTGGTTTAGTAACAAAGGTATCAAGTCACCATTGTTGGTACCGCCAATACCTGATTACCCCTTCCAAGTAGTCTCAGCAGACGTAGCTGAACATGCAGGAAAGGCATACTTGGTAGTGGTTGATTACTTGTCTCGACGGATAGAGGTAAAAAAGTTGCAGTACAAGACCAGTCAATCAGTTATAGAAACACTTTCAATCATATTTAGCAGGCTAGGAATCTGAGAGAGGGTAATAACTGACAACATGCTGTTTGACAGCAGTGAGTAAAAGCTTTTTCAAAACGCTGGAGGTTCAAACTAGTAACGCCTAGTCCTCACTATCCCAAGGGTCATGATCTGGCTGAAAAGGAAGTAGGTATAGTCAATAAAATGCTAAAAAAAAAAAGTCAGAGTTTACCAAACAGCCTCTGCAATGGTTCTTGCTTAGTTATCCTACCACTCCTTTAGTTGATGTAGGCGTGTCTCCAGCACAGGTGTTAATGAGTCGTCAACTGAGGATAAAGCTTCATATCAAACAAGAGCTCTTGTTGCCGAAGGTACAGAATGTGAGGTTCAGTGTTGCAACAGGTCATAAAGGAAACCAAACGTAGGTTCGATCAAACAGTGGGACAAGAAAAGGAGTTTCATAAAGGTGACTCGGTCCTGTTCAGGGATTTGAAAACTAATATTGAAACAAGGCAGTTGTAGCAGGGAAACACAGAACTCCCAGATCCTATCTGGTGAGGGACGAGGCGACACACAGCAAGTATAGAAGGAATGACACCTTTTTAAAGAGTTTTAAGGGTTTCACAAAAACAGAGATGGAGACAGCAGGTAAGGAGCTAGTAAGTGTGCAGATTATCAACACAAACTGCAGGAAAGAATGGGCAGGATACAAGGTCATTAACCACTTCCTCAAGCGTAGAAAATTCTGAGGTAGAGAGGGCTCAAGGAGAGGGGTCGAGTAAAAAGTAGAACATCCCTCTTAAGGGGTTATAGGGCTAGAACACGTAGGCAAGTGGTACCCCCACAAAAGTTGGATATGTAGGTGTAAGTTTGTAAGTTAAGAACTATGCATGTTGTGAATATCTGTGTACAGTATAGTGAATAGGTGTTACTGAGCTAAGAAGTTACTTTGAATGCTGAAAGTAAACCAAGTAAGTTGTGAAAAGGTTTGGTAGTAATGTTATGTGTAGTGGTAATAGCAGTAGAAGTGTCTCCCAAGGATGAGTGAGAAGTTACTTCCCTGCAAGAGAAAATAAGGGAGAGATATATAATAAAGACTTGGGAACTTAGGAAAATGAGGGTTGGCAGCAGTGTACAGGTGTGTATGACAGATGTAGGACAAGTAAGATGGCACGTAGTTGTTGATTACACAAAAATGCTAATAAAGTAATGAACAATGAGTGTTTGCTATTAATGCAGAATATTCATAGCGTCCTATGTAAGAGGAGAACAGACATACCATTATGGGAATATTATGCATGCTAAATAAAATTTTTACATTGAAGTATAATGTCACTAGAAATGTCTAAAAAACTTATCAATATTTCATACAAATTTAAAATTATGAATTATCACACTTGAACGACCTTAAGAGGAAAACGTACTTTCCATAGAGGTTTATAATGAAAAGTGCTAAGTACTCTATATGTAATGATATTCCACTGAACATGTATAATACATACAGTTCAAAATGGTTACTACAAATATTATATTTTTAAACATATATATTTAAAGATACTTACGCAGTGGTAGTATCTGAATGCAGTTCAGACAAATAAGACTGATTCTCCTTTGCAAGTGTGTTAAGAGCCAATGCATAAACCCACATGGCATCATATGCAAACCCTGCATAATTAGATTCAGACTCTTTGCTTTTCTGGACCTCATCTTTATATTTCTTCCTCCATTCTTTAACTGTGATGCCTTCTTGCATCACTTCATTATCGGGGGCAAAGTATGCATGGGTTAGTGCCAAATGACCGTTGATTGCCTGTATGAATAAGTAAGGAACATTAAAACAAAAGTATACTTGTATGTTTGTGCAGTGTGTATTAGTATGGCTCATACAGACTACTACAGTATATATTGTGTGTATGTGTAACTGCTTATCAAATCATTAAGAATACACTAGTGACTACAGTAGCAGTTGACCTTGTGAGAGAGGGACAAAATTACAGGAGGTTAAAAAAAAAAGGGTGCGAAAGGATTGTTGTATAAGTATTAGTCAGCACTAAACAGCTACATCTTCAGCGCTGATGAGGGTAATGTAACATGATTGTGTGTTTAGTGGACTGATAAATTTATGTCACAAACTGTATAACCACATTATGACAATAAACTAATAAAGTCTGGTGAAATAAAATATCTCTTGTATATAAATTTCCACTAGAAACAACACTGTAGTTCTTGTTTACACACATGTGGCCACAACCATGATTGTGGGGTCACACCTATCAGGCACACAGGCTTATACAACACTTGCTCTTTCTAAGGCCTAAATTTCTTCATATCTGTTGGCTAACAAGAGCTTATTTGATTACAGAGTTAACAGTTTGCCATAAATCTACTTTAAAATGTATGTTTTTTTACAATAGTGTCAAACTATTTCTAACCCGCTACGTTTAGCTTCCAAATTTTTAAAATTCTTAGGCAGCAGCTTTCCTTTATGATTTACTGTCATTAGCAAACAAGTAAGTGAAATAGTTATTTGTTTTTACAATACACTAGAGAACAAAAGTGAGGAGACACTTGCTGCCTCTCCATATTCCTGACCCCCCCCCCCCCCCCCATTTTTCTTGAGCATCTGACATATCGTATTTACTGCCCACTCTTATGAATGAGACAAATGGAGTATGTGACATAGCTCACTGAGAAATGCAAACACAATAAACCCACAAACTAAACACAATTTTTATGAAAAATAAAACCCAGAATGGTTAAAATTTTGCAAAGTTGTTAAAGAAATTTGATGGAAACAAATTCATGAACTAAAACTGCAACTCAAGAGGCCATGATTTATGAGGTAACACAACACATGTGTATTTATGTACCATAGGTACCTGTTTCATTTCTTCTGTTGAGCACGAGATATTCTCAACTGAACTTCCGTCCTCGCCAGTAACATTGTTGTGCAAGTCTGTGTCATACCAGTCTGTGCTTAGCCACAGTGGTAGAAACCACACGTAACCTTCCTTGGCCGTCATCTCAAGATGGTATGCCTCACACATCACAGCACGTGCCATCGTGTCGTACAGGTCAGCTATGATGATTCTTCGATTCTCTTTCTTTATGTTCACCAAATACTGAAAACGAAACCACAAAAAATTAATACAGTATAAACAAAATGATTTATCAACTGGACTTTTGGTTTAACTAGCTCTGTAATATCTTTGTTGAATACAGTAATGATTCGTTACACAAATACAACTATATGTTAGTAAGTATATACTCCGAAAGTTTAGGAAATATATTATTCAAAAGTTGTCAAAACCAAACTTAAAACCTGTACCAGAACATTCTCGCATATGGCGATGTAGGTGACTCGTACCAGTTTTATCACTGTATGCTAACAGTTTGTTGCATTGTTTACACTATACGATTTCTTGCTTCTCGCCTACCTCATTTAAAGCAGCACTAAACTTAGTCTAACAAATCAAACAATATCGTTGTTGCCTTTGTCAGCAAGCTTCCAGATGTCGTTGCATATCTTAGTCCTTCCCTCGGACACAAAAGCTCCATTGAGAGTAGCATCCAACAAATTTTGAACAGATGTGCACCTGCTACACTACCAACTGAATGATTACTGTAGATATTTCATGATTGTAAATCGTGCCTGCAACCTTTAAGCAGGAAAGCCAATTTCACTGTTACAAAACTATACTATTTGGAAATTGAAGCACTGTTAGAAAACTACATATTTGCTACCACATTTTACATACATATTAAAGTAGAGGAGTAATTATACATTTATTCCATGCATACATGGCAGCTTTCATGCAAAGTTTTTGTTTTTATTTTTTATATTTTTTTTTATGTCGACTATGCACTAAGTGGTTCTACACATACAGTATAATGTATGGTATGTTTTGTAGGTTGAACATTTTAATTATTGTTTATGATGTTACCTTTTGTTCTTGCAAATGCTTACATCAGCCCTTTCTTTGCTTATAGCATCTATTAGTAGACTAAGGACCGTTCCTGGTACAGCAGCAATTTTATAAATTAAACATTGCGATGACAATCACCTTTATGCTTGACTAGTGCATCAATCAAGACATTATGTTCATGATAGAGTTCAGCTGCACATGGTAGATAAAAAGAATGTTTAAGATAAAGGTTGAAGGAAGGGCAGCAGCATTCACTTCAATACTCACTTTACCATTTCAAAATAATAATTAGAGTACATTCATCAGAGGTCATAACCATTTTTCTCTATTTGAAGACACTGGGACACGGGCCGGTACCATTACCAGACCCGATCTCACTTTGTACAATTACAGTTTGGTCCTAGTCCGAGCCCGATTATATTGTTTGTACCTTGGCCCGACATGAAACCTGAATTTTACTTGAGTCCCTGGCCAGATTTGTTTGGGTTGTATTTTTTCGGATCATGTACTGACCCTCTCTTCTCTGGTCGAATAAACATCGGGTTTCTGCGGACGCGCCCGGCCTTTGTAGGGCTTGGTTACAAATGTATAAATTTATACATTTCACAGAAAAGGGACAAGAAAACAAACACTACTTTAAAATGAGGAAAAATACTTGGATCCTAACGGAAAATAGTCCACAGAGGAGCAACAGCCAATGGAAACAAGTGACCGGCCGAACAGAACCAAACCAATGTCACAGCAATTCCAAGGAATTTTGACAGTGTGACGTACCGATCGGCGTAGTGAATCCTACCCTGTTTGAAAACACTCAAACTGAAAGTTACTTACAACCAAAGTAAACTTACTTATAACCAAATGATGCCCAATATCTAAAAAACTAAAAAAAGTCCAGAAATAGGTTATTTAAATTAAATGCAAAGTATTTTTTATGATCAAAATGTAACCAAACACAATAGCAAAACAAAAAAACTCACATAAAAATTCTTATCTCTAAATTAAATTTTAATTATTTAAATTTTACAGCATGATTTGTGTCTCCAGTTACACCGATGGGCCCCGTGGCATAGCCTCAGATACATACTAAATCTCCCTCCAAGCAAATATTAATAAGGCGTTACATCAAGAAGACAGCCGTTAACCAATTAGTTTACAGTTTAGTCTAGCGTGGCACACTATGGCCGGCAGCCGCTGATACATGGCAACACTGGCAACTGTGCAGCACTGCAGAGAGAGTGTGTGACCTTGCAGCTGCCTCTCTTTCTCTTCATAGTACTTCCCAATCTTGTTGGATCATTTTTTCTTATCTGTATTGCTTTACACCCATGTATGACTTGGTTCCTTCCCTTCCCACTCTCCTATAGTGTTCCATTTGGCAATTTCTTCAGTTTTCAATTACATACTGGTATTGTTTATCACGTTTTCGAGTCATGCTTTTGTGCAATAACATACTTGTGCTAGGTACTGCTATGTAATACAGCAAATGGAAAGGGATGTTAATTTGTTGTGCACCACTAGCTCTCTAAACATAATAAAAAAAAGGTGAGGTTTGAAGATGGCAGCAGTGTGAGCATATTTGTCTCAATATAGTTTGAGTACAAAGTTTTTTTTAATAAATGTTAGTAATACACTGTAAATTTTTTAATTCATTGTGTTCAGGAACAGAAAAAAATTATTAATGGTAATATCTCAAATATGGTGCACACCAAGATTCATGATAATTTTCTTTTGTATAAAGGTGTGGCCTATATGGAAATCTGAAAATTGTCTGAACTGAAATTAATTTTATGTAATTTGCAATAGTTGGTTTATTTTAAATTATAAACTACTGCAAAATTCTTAAACTGTAAATCAATCATTGCTAAATTCCTAAAAAAAAAAAAAAAAAAAAAAAAAAAAAAAAAAAAAAAAAAAAAAAAAAAAAAAAAAAAAAAAAAAAAAAAAAAAAAAAAAAAAAAAAAAAAAAAAAAAAAAAAAAAAAAAAAAAAAAAAAAAAAAAAAAAAAAAAAAAAAAAAAAAAAAAAAAAAAAAAAAAAAAAAA
>PNEQ01003520.1:0-35558 GCA_003012365.1 Medauroidea extradentata | reverse complement strand
TTTTTTTTTTTTTTTTTTTTTTTTTTTTTTTTTTTTTTTTTTTTTTTTTTTTTTTTTTTTATGGAAAATACAGTATTTCAAAAATCCGTGGTTTTCAGAAATCCGAAGGTCGCAAATCCCCGAGACCCCCGGATTTGTGAGAGTTTACTGTACTATGAATGTTTATACTTTCACAAGTACACATAGAGTGAGTGAAGTTCAACCCCAATTTTCTCTCCATTACCCAGTTTTATTATGAAAACTCAATGGAATAACTATGTACCAATATAATTGAGTGAAGCTTTGAATTTTACCAGTACATCAAGTTGCCACCAACTGCAAAACAGATCACTACTTACATTTGAGTAGCAAGATGCTACAACTTCATGTTAAGACACTGTTTCAACATATACAAGACATAATTTATAGAATATTTGAGGACTTTTACTTTCAGAAAATTTTCAGGCAGGACACAATTATTTCCAGCAAATCTGAACGAGATCGGGTAAACTATACTGTACGAGTCGTGTTTGTTTACCTGTACATTTTTATCTCCTAATTCACAGAATAGTGATAATACATCAGTAAATAACAAATTAGCAAAGCATGAACTCTAGCATTAACAACAGTAAAGAAAGCAGTTCATTCAACAAGATGTAATCCATATCAACAAACTGATAAAAATGTGGGTACCAGAAAGAACATTTCTATGCTTTAAGGAAACAAATTTCTTCTGTCGCTTTAACCATACGAATTTAAAAAATATTACACAGAATAAAAAAATTGGTTTACCTGATAAATTTGCTACCTTTTGGGACTATACATGATCCTGAATTCCCGCAAATATTTTGGGAACACAACCTTTTCCCTTCGGACAGGAAAAAATGTTCCCAACATTTTTGGAAAGTTTTTTTTATTTTTTATTTTAGACATAACAAAATAAAGTTGAATTCCGAAAAAACAAATGTGGAAGGTATCTTGAATTTTCACTAAATTGGACCAGTTAATTGATTAAGCTTATAATTTACATAACGAAAAACACAAGCATGTTACTTACAGTAAGTTTGAAATCGGCATAGCACACATTCAGTAAGTTGAGGTACGATAATGGTTTTCTGCTATTTGCGAAATCTTAAATTGTTTGCGAAACCCACATCTGTTTGAAATAAAGAAATTTATACATTATGTGTGAAATTAAAAAAAGGCTTGCACAATTTACTATGTATTCCACAGTAAATTCAAGATGCTGATTGTATGCTAATCGACAAAATCTATTTTGACAACCAAAGTGAGTCTTGAAAACATTAAAGGAGACGTGAAAACAGCAATTGTTTAGGTTAACTGTGGCATCACTATTATTTTTAGTGTTTCATGCTACCCATTAATTTTCGTTTCTAATGCGTAGTTACATAATGATGTTATGACATATAATTTGCTCAATATAACCAGCAAAATTTTTCGCATCTTTGTATCCACTAAAGTCTTATTTTACAGCTACAATAAATAATAAATTATTCCGGCGGCGACTGTCGTTTTACATACTTGTATACCGTCATTTGCGTGTTGTTAACATGCCATCAGATGTATAAATTTTTAACTATTTAATACTAATACACAGATTTGTGTAAAGGAAATAATTTTATTTACATATTTAACTAAATTAAGATACCTACTTTGCACACATTCTTTGCCGCTGAAATATTTGTTGGCGTGCAAAAAATTAGCTACATTTATAAAAAACTGAAATTACAAATATTAAAAGAGTTAGCAAAAATCACGTCGTCAGAACTGACAAAATTGTGACAGTATTTTCACAAAAACAGGTGTGTCTATAACCATAGTAAATAATATAAGAATTTTATTTCTGGCACTGACATTTCTTGTTAGGTTGGTGACACAGATTGTAGGTGTTGTTCATTATTGTTGTTTCTTGCATTTATTTTAAAACTTATTGGTAGCTTATATTATCATTTTTCTGTGAACTAGGATATAAAAAAAAATTTCACACAATATTTTTTTCCCTGATCACATCCCATGGGAATTCTTCTCGTCCAAAAATTTCCTTAAAGTAAAAAATTAAAATCCAACTCCACACTCCCTAACATTTATAAATTTTTCACTTTTCATTATACATTTATGCATGTCCATCAGTGCAAGAGTTGCAAGTTGCTGAAATGGTGGTTCATACCATTAATCAAATTACACTATCAACATCAAAATTGTGGAAAATTATGGTCTTATTTAAAATTATGATACACTATTTGTACGGATTAAGTGTTTTGTAGTCCTTATTGAATGTTTTCTGTGCAGATTGTACTGCAATAAACTTATTGCAAATAAATTACGCATTAGTCTTTAGAGGTTATGTCTACATTTTTTAAATCTGAGAGTGCTGTTAAGTTTCTGGATAGAATGAATGCAATTAAACATATTTTTAAATAAAAATATAATTTGCTATTTTGTCTCATCCTGTAAGAAAAATTACTCAAAAATGCTGGGAAAATTATGTTCCCCCGTTCGAAGGGAAAAAATTGTATTCCTGAAATATTTTCCCGGGATTCAGGCTCCCACACAGTAGTGCTAAATACCTCAAATTTATATTACCTTCAGGCATCATTTACCAACTACAGTATGTACAAAACAATAATATATGCATACTTCCAAGGAAATAAATTTAACAACAAAACTCAAAACAGAGACTTTAGGATATTTGTGAATGGGAAAAAGAAGAGGGAGAATAAGTTATTTCTTTCAAACTAATAATATCTGCTAAAGCATTATCACAATGTCTAATTTACACTACCTTTGTGGTAGCTAACTGGGTAATAAATCACATTATATATACAAAATAAACTACAAAAAAATTAACTTATAAAAAAAATATAATCTTTTTCCCAACCAAAATTTGTTTCATTTGTTTGTAATATTCTCACTTCTGCATGTTTTACCAAAGTATAAAAGAAGGAAACATTTTTCCCCATTACAGATTCAATCAATTTAATTTGTTCTTCCCTTTCAAAATCTCATCTAAACTACTGTACTAGAATCCATTACAAACTCAATTCCCCTGACACACCAAAGACTTAAATATGCTGGAAAATTAAGTTTACAATTGAATATAATCATAAAGTAGATGTGCATCAATAAAACACCAGATAACACAGACACATTTGTGAGCCTGGTGCCAATATGTATAAGAAGGAACATATGGTCATTGTGAAATAAACCGTGGTGACGCAACACATAAGATTGTAAAATTAATTTTACAGTACAGTAAAAACCCTGGCATGCAAGTGGCTGCAAACAAAAGGCACTTGCATAAACATCGCATAGCGAGTCTAGCAGGAACACGATGCCACTTCATGTGGCACTGCACTCGCGGGGCAAGATTTTTCATAAGTAATTGAAGTTAATAGATCGCTCAAAACTGACTTCCCCAGAATCAGCCGCCATAGTGACTGCCTCCAAAGAATCATGGTTCTCGTCAATGACCCCGTTGGTTGCAGTTTCCTGCTCAGGAGTTGGCTCTCCCAGTGGCTCCAGCCCGATGATTCGCCTAACCATATCGGGCAACTTCACAGCAGCAGTCAACTGGTGGTATATTCCTTCCGCCTTGCTCAGCGTGCTGTCTAGGTCTATGTGCAACGACAGGTCATTGATGTGCTGGAATTGAAATAACTGCACATTACATACGACTAAATTTAAATGGATGTTTAAACATAACTTCACCATGCAAACAATATACAGTCAAAATGGGGTAAAAATTGTTAATGTCCCTCACTCTTTGCCTTCATAATACTTTGTGTGATTCACAATGTAAAAAATTTGCAAATACTGTGACGTGCACTGGCACGTAGCACTTACTTGGCCTCTTATCATACAGTAATTTCAAATTTTTTGTCTTAATATGTTTTATTTCCTGTTGTTTATAACAAATTAAGTAGGCCAACTTAACCAGGGATAAGGATGTATACGGCGGGATCCAACCTATTAATTGGGGATGCTAATAGAGAAATTGACATAAAAGTCTATTTAAAATTTAACTTTAAAGCAAGAGAAAAGTATTTAATTTTACGTGTAAATTTTATCGGATTTATATCGTGTTTGGACTCATTTTAAAGCTAATTTAATTTCAAGCAACTTTTCTAAATAAACTTTTCTTATACTTTGCCTTGTTTAGATTTTTTAAATCTCAAGTACCCTAGCCTCTTAGCTTGCTTCTCCTGGAATGGGATTTATGTAGCAGGCTAGTCGTAGTTCTCTTGCTTGGAAGCACATACAGAGAAGTGCTGGTTTTTTAAATTTCAAATAAGCTCTGAGCTAGCCTGTGCTTGGATGGATTTATCTGGCAGGCAGGTCAGAGTTCACTCGCCTGGAGGCACGTACAGGGACGTGCTGGAATGCGATGAGCTCTGCCGGGCGTTTCTCGATCGACGTGGGTGGTAGTGTCGGGCGCAAAACTCCGTGAAGGTGGTGATCCGCGACAGATTGATGACGCTGCACATCCCCATTTAATAACCTAATGAATATTTAGCTGGTATTATGGAATAAAATGCTTTGTAAATTTATCAGTATCTATGTTACATACAATTTTTAGGTTATAAACGTCAATTGACCAGCTTTTTAGGCAAGTTGGATCCTGATGTATCCCTCCGCCGCTCGGCCGAGTAAGTCCGAGTGTCCGCCCAGGAAAGTTAGTTGTGTTTCATCGGAGCTCGTGACCGGTCGCCGGGAGATGGCCGGCTAAGTTTTTTTAGTTGTGCTTGTCATCAGTGAGTTGTGATCCATCGGAGCTAGGGAACGGTCGCCGGGAGATGGCCGGCTGAGTGTTTTTTTTTAGTTGGGTCGTGATGGCGGCAAGAGGACGTGTTAGACGTGGTAGAGGGGAGGTGAAGCCTAGCGGACGGATTCGTTAGAAGAGACCAGTCTTTTTGTTTGTCTCTCCTTTTTTTGGCATACTGCCTTCTCATATTGTAGTAATGTAACCAGAAGTAGGTATTGGTAACCGCGTAGTCAGAACTAAAGTAGATAAAGTGCCGGACCAAGTACTATTACGGAGAGAAGCGGCAAGTCGTAATACGTAGATAGAAAAGTCACCTCAACTAACTCTGGGTGAGCACTCGCTTTATGAATTGCCTTTGTCCGTTAAAGTGCATCAAATGAAAGGTTAAATAAAAAAAAAATGCTGATATAATTTTTCTTCTTATTTTTTTATCCGTTTCGGACTAACCTCACTGCTATCCGGGCATTAACATAATAGACACCGCCTCTGCATCAGCTCGCTGTGTTTTGCCATTTTTCTGCCTGCTAACTACTTGCAATAGCAACGGGGGGAGAGTTACGTTCCCGAGTCAACAACAACTACATCGGCGACGTAGACGGAGCCCCGTCACATTTTATCGCCGCAAACAGGAACATCATAACCATAACCTCTATATACATATACAAACAAAACAACAACGTAGAAGCAGCAACGGATGAGAGTTACGTCCCGGAATCAACAACTACACCAGAACGTAGAAGCAGACCCGTCACATTCTGTTGTCCCCGAACAGGGACATCGTAACTAACAACATCTATATATATAAATAACAACAACGTAGAAGAAGCAGACCCGTTACATTCTGCCGCCACAAACAGGAACTCATAACCTATATATATATATATATATATATATATATATATATGACACACGCACGCGCGCACACACACGCACACACACACATAAACAAATAACAACGTAGACAGTAGAAGACCTATTACAATACACTTAAATGTGCTTTTATAAGCAGCCACTAAGTGAGGTGGCACAACTGAAACACTATGAACTTACAGTAGAGGAGACGTGGGTTCCATTCTCGGTTTCGGCAATAGTGATGTCCATTTTCCATAGTTTCTCTAAATCACTCCAGGCCAATACTAAGTGAGTTCCTTAACCAAGGTCATGGGGCTGCTTCCTCTCCCAGTTCCTGTCACTGTGTCAAATTGTGAGTCACTGTTTCTAATGATCTGACTGTCTACAAGGCGTAAGACCCACTTACTTTACCTTTTATAAGTAGCCAAGCCTGCTGCTACAACATTACTTTCTGTACAGTACATTAATTCCCAGAGTCACCAAACCTGCTAATAACCAAAATTTGCAGTTACGAAAAAACTGTGCGAATGATTTACGTGGCCACCAAAAAGGCAGTGTGCCAATGCAAAAAAGGCAAGCCCATGTGCATTATTCCTGAAGTCATCAATTTTCCGCATTGATCGTTCAAATACTTCGGACAATTTCAAAAATTTTATTTGTACTTACATTTGATATTGCTCGTTAATAGGTGGAACCAAAAGTATCAATCATAACCTAACAACACACCCTAACATTACAAATGTGGATGGACGTTATATTTTTGGTATGCATTGACGGTTAATTTCAGTTATTGTTTCAAGTATGTTTAGCTGTCATACATCTGGTTTCAAGAAACAATTTGCTAATGGTAACTATATTGTAAACACAAACATTGTGTTGCGTTTTTTCTTGGATGCACACTAACGAAAAACAATATTTTTTTTTTGATACCGACCAAATTACAGTCTTCAAAAAAACATGTACAGTGAAAACTGAATATAAACCCTGTTAATAGTGTGTGGTAAATAAATAAACGCTGAAAACATCAATTGATTTCTACGCTTTTTTCAACGCCAATATGAATAAAATATTCTGTGACAATCCTAGATAATCGTATTTGCCAATTTTATGAATAAATATTTATCCATAATTACTAATTCATTACGAGTGATCTCTTGCGCCGCAGTGAAATAAATGCACAAGGTTTCGGCGTCGGAGATTGTGCCTCAGAAGTTCGTAACACTGGAAACTACTTTGTTTAAAACGCCGGCTAAAACTATTGTCTAGGATTGCTATTGTTTAATTTTCGCAAATTGGCTTCAAGAAACGTAGTTATAGATTAATGCTTTTAGCGCTGAATTATGTACCATGCCTTCTTAATACATGTACAAAGGTCTCATTAATACACATAGGTCATTCGGGATAAAGAAAGCACTAAAATTTAACCTTTGAAAAATATTAGGGTACTTGCCATTATTACATACAGTATAACCTTACATTACCTATAGTTTCCTTACTACTTGCATGGTTGGCAGCAAAATTATGCAATATAGTATGTATTTTCATATTTAAATACAATCATACTGAAACAAAAGTAACTGAAATCGGCATAATTATATTTTGTATAAGCAATAAATTTTTTTTATCAAACTGTATAGATTCCTACTGACTTAACAAGTTATCCAGAGAGATTAGACATTTCCCGTTGTTAGCCATTACATGTGGAAAGATATGAAATAGCTGAAAGTAGAACTTTAGCGGGAGTTTTTAGAGTGCTCACTTTATTCCGAACTGCCTATAGTGGTTTTCTTTTTCCTTAGAATGAGATGAGAAATTACATTGTATTTATTTTAATGCTCAATAAAATTTCCTTTACATATTCATAAAACAATAGTTTATTGGTTAAAACAACTCACAGTGGTGATAATATTTGTATTTTGAGGATCAACAACCCGAAAATATATTGACAACCTTTCATGAGTTTTGAAAACATCTGCAAAAATTTAGGTCCCTTCAGATCTGCATATTAAGAGTTTTGACTTTTACTTCTTCCTTTGCCTTTGCATACAAAAATTATTAACTGTATAGGAAATTCATCAAGCTCCACAGACTACAGTCTATTTACCTTTAGAATTTCAGTGAAGCCATAGCCATTTTCTATAAGAATGTTTTTTTCTGTATCTAAGATAGCCACACAGATGAGAAGGTGGAAATTCTGGCATGGCAAGTCTGTCCACAATACCTACAAACATACAAAGCTTACTTTTAACATAATTAGAAAAAAATGTAAATCATTAACATTTCAAAAGTGAAATCTCAGAATAAAGTATTTCTGTTTAAAGTACTTTTCATTATAAACTACGTATGTACATTTACTAAAACTCCTACTGAGAGTTTTCCATTTAGTAACTGTTGAGTATAAAGTATTTTCAGTATTTGGTGTAAAATTTAAAGTTTTCTTCAAGTACTGGTACATTGTAATGAGATTTCACTGAGACCAAAATAACTTAAATAACATCACTTCAATTAGTTCAATATATAAATACTGAATTAATTAAAAGCTTAATACCAACAAAAAAATTCCAAGAAAGTAAGGTCAAATAAAAGTTTTACTCAACAGTAACATTACAAACTCAACACAAGCATTTTATTTTAACATGCAATGTTGTCAACACAGTGCGATGAGTCCATTTTCGTATTGAAATTATAAGTTTTTACTAAAGGTTTATTATCTTTTTTGCGGGCTGTATTACACTGGCGTTTAAAAGGTTGCGTTCTGTGACAATACGATGCATGGCGGGTGGTCTAGCGAGCCATGTTATCGATCGCTCCGGTCCGTCCAGCTGACTAGATGGAATGCAAGGAAGGTAAGTAAGGGTGGAGAGGGGAGGGAGCTGCTGGCTTCGCATGCATCTACTCGCCAGTCCATCTCCGTCAGTCGCTAGTATGTGTCCGTCACACACCGTAACAGTGTTTACATTTTGCTTCCGTTTTATTACACCAGTCACTTGTGAAGTTGATGTAAACATTAAACTGGCTCGCTTTTCACTCATTTTCACGAGTTCGTGTAAGTCAAAAATCAAGTCACAATCATCAACAATAATTTGCAAAATCAAGTCAAAAATGTAACCAAATCAAAATCCGTGTAAACTGCTCATGTCGTCAGCGATCGTTCACAGAATCAAGCCAACAATGTTACTAAATTGAAATCCAAAAATAAAATGAGCGTCTCGTCAACAATTATTCACAAAATCAAACCAGCATTGTAACCAAATTGGCATCCAAGAAACAAAGCTTAATAAGTCGTAACAAATACTTTAACTAATAAAAACCAAGATAAATTTGAATCAACAAGCGAGAGTACCGTATCCACAAGTGAGCAAGATCACATTAACGAGTCGCAAGACAAAGGCACAGGATCTGGACGGCAATAGATGCGCGCGCAGATGCTATCACATGGTGCGGTAGTTTACCGGTACTGGCTAGCAGACAGTCGAGGGAGGGGGTGGTATCTATGTTTAGCCGTCATATGCCTGCCTGCTTGCAGTACAGCCCTCGCCAAGATAAATGTGACACATAGCGCCAACAAAGTATAAAAGACGTATTTTTCAGCAGATTTTACTCAAATTTTCAACTTTTTAGACTCAAATTTTTCACGGTTTCTCAAAATAGGGTTGTATAAATGGAAAGGACGCATCAGAGGGGGGGTAGTATCAGCAGGATTTTACTGTATGTATATTGAATGAATGTAAAATAAAAGTTGGTACCAACCTAGTCACTGGTTCCTATTCACATTACATTTACGAATATTCTTTAAATTGCAAAAGGGAGCAGGTATTGTATTTGTTAAGAAAATAAATTATTTCTCTACTTTGCTGTGTTGGCAGCACAAACCTGTTGGATTGAAGTGTGTGTTCAATCAGTATTCTCTCAGAATTGAACAAACTTTCTGTTATTGGTTTACACTGTAATGCAGGGCTGCCACCAAGTTCATTTCCAAAATCCTGTAATTAGCATTAAAAAATCCAGTAAAATCCTGTAATATTTCCAACTTAGGTCTATGTACTTTCCAAAGTATTTTTAGAAACTTCTTGCTGTAGAATTTTGATAGTGAAATAAATACATAAAGTAAATTATTATAGTATGTATTGTGAAAAAATTGAGATGTTATACAGGAAACCATTTACCGTTTATGTTTTTTACAGACTGAACTATTTTCTAACCTTTTTCGATAAAATAGCAGTGAAACTTTCCACCCATTTTCCCATTTTAAAAAATTTGTAGAATGAGTTTAGAAGAACTATGAACATGTTCAACCGGCTACTTATTGTTGAAAAATGAATATATCTGCATAAGTTTATTTATGGCCTCGAATGAGATGTAGCTTGCGTGTACCATGGCGTCGCACGTTAAATGTAAATACCCGTATTTATTAACATAATAGCTGCATGTTTTTAACCAAAATTTTGGCCCAAAATATGGGGTGCAGTTATTATAAGGGGTGGGTTTTAAAAAATTTCCTTTATTATTTATTTTGGCGTAAAATTAAACGTAAATTTCCCCATATTTTCTCGTATATATCATGACCCTTTCCGAAAAAATTAAGGAAAAGATTTCTAGGTTTAAAATTAACATGGAAACGATAAGAGAATCTCGTTAGCCCATTCATGTGCGTCGCTAATTACTGTGTCAATTGATGATAAAGACATATGTTTGAAGAATCCGTGAATATCAAACATTATCCATCTGTCCATTTCAACTTTTAAATATCTGTTAAAACGGCATGCCTGCGTAATGTATTTGATGAAATTATTCAATTCAGTAAGGAATAATTAAAAATAGTTTCCGTATCATAGGTGGGTCGAGGTACCTACACTGTTGTACTTGTAGTTGGCTTGTTAATAATAGCTTGAATATCTGGAACTTTTTTACTTGTAAAAAGTTTCTCTCCGGTATAATTCAGTTCTCAGTGCATAAATTTATAAATGGTTAGGTGCAATTATTTCTTGGTTTTTGATACAATTTTTTCTTGATTTTCATTGTCTATCAAAATTATAAATATAACTGTCAACGAAACTTTGCTTAACATGATGTTAGTTTTTTTTTTTCTTACAAAAATCACTGTACATTCAGTGAAACCTCTTTTGTATGTTCTCTTCGATAAAATCAGTTGAATGTTGAAGATGTCAGTCCCTAACACAAGCAACTGTATTGAAATTCTGAGTTTTGTCCCCTGTAATGCATGCATTTCATACTTTGTAAAAATTACTCTACAGTAACAGGAAAAAATTTGTCATATGCTGTGAACGGCAAACACGAAACTGGCAGTGGCGAAGCTGGCTCAACATCATGTTCGTTATTACTGCTTCCACACTTGCAGGCTTTACACGTAAAAATATGTCCACCCAGACATCACCTTATCTTCCATACACTTAACAAAATTCAACTATGACAGAAAACAGTGAGTGTAATACACTACTGCTCTGAAACAAATTGCCTTTATTTTAACTGAAAATAATGGAAATAGGGCTGGGATGTACTTGGAGGGATCAAATATGCACCACTCGAGAAATGCAATAATTTCATAATACCTAACATTTTAGAAGAGGCTTTCAAGAACCAAAATGATGCATTTTTCGAAAATAGAATGAATTATAGTATAAAAAAAAAACAAAGGTGTAGCTTAGAATTGAGTATAACTTCCTTTTACCAAAATCTTCAACAAAAATACAATCCTGTCATAGCGAACACGGAAATAGTGAAAACATGGTTATAGCGTAGTCCTTTTGAGGAACCGTCAATAAATCGTAAAAAAATTCGATGAAAATGTGAATTTTATGAGTATAAACATGTATGGTGAGTCGAGTGAAGCAGCCTTGCAGCGAGATTCGTAACAATGTGAAGCAGGCATTTGTTATCTTGACAGCCGGATACACAGATTACCTCCACCCCTCGCGCAGACACCCCACCCCCCTCCCCCCAACTGAGACAGTCCGCTGGCACAGTCACACGAGTCATGTCTGAGCATCACGCTTCCCTCCCCAAACTCAAACGTGCGTTGTTCTAAAAATATAATTGCGCCCTTTATTTCCCCCCACACCTTTTCAACCCAGGTGACCTTTGTAATTGTGCTTTCAACCGTGTGTAGTTTCACATACAGCTTGCTTTTCTGATTTTATTTATTGATTACGATTTTGGATTTTGATATGCGTACAGTCGTCGGCGACGTGGCTGGGCGCATCAGCCCGCTGCTATGTCGCTTGGACCTAGATCCTGTGTAGGGTTAACAAGAAGAAGGTTGCTCGGATTCTCTAACAAATGAGAGAGTTTATAAGAATACATGTCTCCCTCCCTCACTCAACCTGCTTGTACATAAAAAACCACTGCCAGGCAGCAAAACGTGATTTGGAGGGGGGGGGGGGAGATAAAAACAGGCTCCAGTGCTGTCAGGCGCTCCCAAAAAGCTTCTGCTCAGCTCAGATGACGACACGGCTTTTTGGAACAAGAACTGCGTGTTCTGACTTGCTCAAAATCAATGAGTACAAGTGCGCGCACTTCTGTTACTACTAATTGGCTTCGAACTTAACTGCGTGCCGCCGCTAAACACAGTTCACGACTAGTGCACGAAAATAAAGCAACTACCAATGTTGGCGACGCTTATTTTGCTGGCAAATACACTAGCATTACCTGTCCAATGGGGACAAGTGAACAATTACATTCACCTGTCCAAGCTGATTTTCATGTGTCTTGGGCATGCGCACAAATTATTCGACACGTGCCACAGTGTGAAAGGGCACACAGAATTATCATCTGAGTATGCATGCTAAAATAAATAAATAAATTGCTACACTCGTCAAACTGATTACATTGGTCTGCAGCGGCCGGCAGTGTAATTGTGTTGACTGCCGGCGCGTGCACTCTAGCTACGCGCCCGCACGGACGAGACACCATTGAGGTGGCCTAGCGATTGATAGCCATACTTACATGACACTGCGGAGTTTTTGGCCCTTTTGACTTAGCGAATAGTCGCACCCATACTTGTTGGGTATCATTGTAACCAGCGCATACTTACCTGTTAAAATAAACCTTAATTTCCTTAAAATAACGTACTATTTTGTAATTAAATAACATTAAAGACCGTTTTAATGCAATTTTTGAGTTTAGGGGTCAGAATTGGGCAAATTCGGCTATAGCGAAGACATTGCTATAGCGAAGTTCGAACCCAGAACCGTGACATTTCGCAATAATGAGACTCTACTGTAGTTGCAGTTTAGAATTGAGGGTGGATTAGATTAAATTAAGAATCGTAATTTACATAGTTAAGTTCTTCAAAGATCATAATTAAGGCCACATGACAACTGAAAAATCAATGATTCTGTAAATAAAACAATTTCAAATCCAAAAATACTATTCAGACATAAAGTTACAAAGTATAAAGTGTAGTCACTGTTGCCGAATCCTGTATGTTATGCGAGCTTTAGAATAAACAGACATATTTTACAGTCAAAAATGACTGACGTGGTTAATCTTTGGTGAAAATACCAGTTTTGAAGTCACTATGGAAAAAACCATAAAAAGTACACGTAGACTTGGCCAATGTTTTATTAATGTGAGAATTTTAGTAGGACAAAGCATCAAAGGTTCTATTATATGTTTAATAGAATATTTCTTCCTTTCATCAGCACCTATACCTTACATGCATTACTGAGTTAATTCTATGATCTTTAAAAGAACTGTGCAATGGGAGTGCATGACTGGATTTTGTTGCTTGGAGATACTCCATTATGAAATAATAAACTATCAAAAGAAAACTAGAAGACAAAAAAAACACAAATAAGCAGAGTATGCTTTAGTCAAAAGGATACACAGAACATATTTGACCCAATTCCGTTTTTGGGATTTTATGTGGTATATGTATCCTGTTGACTAAAGCATATTCTGCTTATTTATGTTGTTGGAGATAGATAAATAATGCTCATATCTACACACATATATGCGCCAACCTGACAATCTGTAGTGCACACCACTATGCTGACCAAAACACAACATATTAACTATTCTCGCTATAAGCATAGAGGTAGAAGCAACTCTGTACACACACATCTTTGGCTATGTATAATTTAATTCAAATAATAATAAAACAAACTCTGTAGTTGTGTGATATTAAAAGTTTTCTATTAAATTATATAACTTGATTCCACTTATTTTCCCACATATGTTTATTTTGTCTTTTTTTTTACAGTTAATTATTTCACAATGGAGTATGTTCAAGCAACAAAATCCAGTCATGAGTTAATTCTATGTCAGAAAAATAAAAATGCATGCTCATACCTCCCAAAGCCTCATGATATCCTGGTGTGAGAACTCCCTCTTGAAGAGTACCAACAGCCAGCGGAAACAGAAGAACATGTTGCCAGACTCGTGCTGCTCTAGGTATGACGCCAGTTCCGGTTCTGCAGCATTCAACAGGCCATACAGCTGTGTCAGCTGCTGTTTGATGCCTGCCTGGTCCAGCTCGAAGTTACTGCTCTGAAAGCCACACAGGTACTTTACACTCCTACACATCTCTGAGTGTATGTCATGTAGCCATGTTTCTAATTATTATCACTCATTTATACTTTACAGCATGTAGAAAATTATCACAAGTACACTACTTCTAACAGAATTTTTATTTAGGACAATGGCGGAAAAGGCCGCTAGGTTACTAATTCCAATTACAACAGAAAAAATTGTGCACAAGTACTCACAGCAGGGTGGCCACTCATTGCAACAAACAAAATTCCCTGATTTTTCCCTGATTTCCCTGATAGAAAACCAAAAATTTCCCTGATTTTTGCAAGTATGAAAACAACATTTTGACATATTATTCAATACATTTTCCAATAAATATAAATATTTTAAGTCCTCCTTGACAATACTGTCAGTGAACTTGACAAAACATTCACCAGAAATAACTACGAACTTGACAATGGAGTATAATCACACCCACATAACTGTAATTTAAAAAAAAATTTATAATGCTCTCAAAACTCCATTATATTCCTTCCTTTGACTTTTACGAAAGCTCAAAATAAACGAGACAAGAAAATTCCCTGAAATTTTTCAGATGAACAAAAAATTCCCTGACATTTCCCTGATATTTCCAGGTGACCACAATTTCCTGATAATTCCAGGTTTTTCAGGTAGGTGGCCACCCTGTCACAGGATGGTAGGTACTCGCAGATAGAAACACACACACATAGGACGAACACATTCCTCTGCGGACGCACAGTCACGATGTTTCGCAGACTACATCTGCTTCATGTGGTGATTAAATGTGTTCGTCCTACGTGTGTGTGTTTCTAACTGCGAGTACCATCCTGTGAGTACTTGTGCACAATTATTTCTGTTTTAATTGTAATTAGAATTTTTATTCAAACATTATCAACTGTCTTCTTCAAATTCCAAGTGTTTGCGAGTCAACTGCAGTCTTAAGAGTGATCAAGTGCTATAAAATCATAATTTTATATATTTATGAAATATTGTTAGTTTCTGGGTTGTCACCCGCCTCCCCAGGAGTGGTCGGGTTGTTGGTTAGGGCAACAATGGGGCTGCCAAGATTACGGCGCTATCTACGGTGTAGCCGCCTTGCTGCCTAGTGTCCCCCGGCAAACTATGTCGTAGCCGGCCACGGGAATGGGTATGGGGCATGAAGGAGGGGAATAAGGACGGATGTGGAAGTCTACATACATACAGTTCGACATATTACAGATTGTAATTTTATATTTTTTATGTGTAAATTTGTGTATGTATGTAAGAGTATATATGTGAACGTATGTGTGTGTGGTATGTATGTGTGTATGTGTGTGTATGTCTGTATGTTTATATATGTGCATATGCATGTTTATGTGAAAACATATATATTTCAATAATAGTTTATGTTAGATGTAGTTTAGTTTACTTGATCATAAGTACTTAAAATTATTGTTTTTTTTTTTTTACTTTTTTTTATCTTAGAGGCATACCGTACTGTTACTTTATCGTTTCATTTTTTTTTCTTCTCCTTATTGTCATGGTAGAAGTACTACAGGAATTCTTGTTACATTACTATAACAAATATCATCATAATGTTTAATGTATGCAATTTTAAGTACAATTTATTTCCTATTGTTTGTGGTTAAGTGTAAGAGAAGGCGACAATGCCTTAACTTCGCCACAATGAAAATAAAGACGATTTATTATTATTATTATTATTATATTATTATTACCACCAGTTCCATGGTCCTGATTCCTGGAACACGTTCCCGAACGTTGCGACAGCAGCTGGGGTACAAAACCCCCCCGTGCACGAGGACTGCACCACTCGAAGTGATGCGGCACCAGACCCCGAACTGGGCTCCAGCCACCCACCTTGGATCCCTTAACGGGAGCCAGCCCTCCCCGAACCGGGCAATCTCTCCCCCACCACCGCTCCTGTCTGTGCAGCACTTCCAGGCCAAGGAAGCTCCAGCCGCGCCACTCGGGGCGGCACGGGACTGAACTAGCAACAGGTTCCCTGGCGTTGGTGTGGATCACACACCCACCTTGGTCGCCAGCCCCCAGTCGGCCACCCGAAATGGCAATGGCCTGGAATCCTAACACCTCCCCTTCCCGTTCTTTGTAGGTCGACGTGAGCCCCGATGATATGCTGGGAAAAGGAGATAGTGATCAGGAGTGAAGGATAACTGGGGTACCTTAACAATAGGAAAGATGACCAGCTCGAGTCTAGGCAACCCTGGGTTTATTCAACAGAAAACGAGTGCCCCCCCCCCTCGCACAGGCACCGATACTGCCGCCTATGCAGCCCAGGGCGGACCCTGCCCGCGATACCTTCGTCAGACGGACCAACAAAGCCCCAATGAAGTTCCAACAATATGAAACTATCCTCTGCAGAACAGTTCCTATTAAAAACTAACAAATCATCCTCAAAAGTTAGCATATTCCAATCCACACTTAACCTAACTTAATCTTAAACAAACCCTGAAATTACAACTATTTACCTATCAAACGACTTACATACTAAACTGACTAGTCAAATCTGCATCGTTGCTAACCTACCAGAGGGAAGGGTGCATGGGCTGCTTTCTCCATATCTCTCAATGTCTGAAAATCAATGTCCCTACTCTTTCACCCCCAGACCTGGGTATCCCCATCATATTCAGCCCACAGGTGCCCACAATGCACACGACACAGATGTGTGGGGTATGGAACAGACACTTCCTTCCCCACCAAATGCACCAGACTTGTGCTAAGGGTAACCCCCCTGCACACGGTGTCGTGTACATCAGGCTAGTGTGGAGCACTCGAAAGCCATTACACACACAGTGTTCATCACTGGGAGGGTGCGAAGTGACCCATAGGTTTACTACCACACAGTGTCCCCAGTTGCTCTCCGACTGCTCGTCAAGCTGCTGCGTACAGGTCCACATCAGGTGGGCTGGGTCCAGGAGGCTGTCTACCTCCCATGTCCAACCATCATCATGCTGAGCGATGCCTTCTTCTCTCCCACCCCCTTGAGTCTAACTCTCTATAGACCCATCTGCTAGTTTTTCCATCTCGCATGCTACCATTATCGGATGTTTTTCTTTTGCTGTTGTAGAAGCAATCCTAGGCCAGATGGCCAACACTGGGTGGTTCGGGTTTAGGAGACTGTCTTCTCTCCATTTCTCCTCCACATCCAGCACTGGTGGGATCTCTTTACATTCTCCTTTTGCTTCCCTTTTTGGCAATGCTTCCTCTGGGCACTTCCTTTCCTTAACATAGGAGGCCAGTACAGTGCCTGTACCTTCTCTTCAGGGTCTGTTTGTGGGCCCTTCTGATTAGCTATCTGAGCCTGATAGCTCTCTCCTGGCGGGCTTCCTCCTTCTTGCAGTTCTCCTTGCCTCTTCCAGGGCCGGGTTTCTCTGTAGCGACCTGGACATTGTTCCACCGGTTTCCGACATTTCCTCCAGGGACGCTTTCATCTTTCTTCTATTGGCACCCTCAATTTCGCTTTTTTGGGTACTTCCCTTCGTACATCTGCCGCCTCGTCTTCTGATTGGGAGGGTCAGGCCTCCACACCCGGAGCCCTTTCTTCTGTGGCTTCTACCCCATCCGGCTGTTGTGCTTCATTCTCCCCAGGGATGAATTCAGGAGCTTCTGGGTTCCATCTGATCCTCTCCGACGTAGGGCTAATGGGGTGTGAGTCCCTTGAAATCGGGCTGAAACCCCAGAAACCTCCTTCACTTCAGTGGCATCTATTGACGTCCGGCCACTAGCTTCTCCTCCCTTAGGCACCCATCTCATGACGGGTATTCCCAAAGTGGTGGTAGTTCTATTTTTTGGTGGTTGGGCCCTCTTAGCTTCTGTGGCTATTAGCAATCCCATTTCTGGTGGACAGCTGAGGGATTCCTTCTCCTCAAGCCCTTCCAGGTCCCCCTCCAAGTCCTCTTGCCCCTTCTCCGACCACTTGTTATTCTCTTTCAGAGGCAGGGCTTCCTCTGGGTCGGGTACCTCGCGTCTGTTCTTCCTCGGTAAACCACAAGCATGATACTTTTGGCCATTGTCTCCAGTGCCTTTTCTAGTTACTGTTATTTACGGTCTGCGTATCATTGGGGGCTCCTTGTACATATCACTGCAGTGGACCTTTTTTAGTCTGCCCGGTGCCACTGCTACCTCAAAGATATCTCCCCATTGACTGATTATGTAATAGGGGCCTTGCCACTTTGGTGCCAACCCAGCACTAAACTTGTCCCCCTGCCTTGCTGGTTGGACCAGGGTACCGTTTCTTACGGAATCTGGTTGGGTCTCCCTTGCCTTCTCATGTCTTTCCTCCGGTGTACTCTGTCTTCCTTCAGCCGCTTCTTCCTCCCAGGCCCAGTTGCCTGGTCTCTGTAGATTTTTTCCAAACAATAGCTCACTTGGGGACATACCGATGGCAGCGTTCCTTCTCCTTTGCAGGGTGAACAAAACCTCTGTGAGATATTTCTCCCAAGTAGGGTGTTGGTCTCCTGCCCTCAGGCGTAATCCCTTCTTAATCTCCTGATTCCGTTGCTCTGTTGGGTACCGTTGCTCTGTTGGGTATGCTTGTGTGATACCCTGGGGTGGTATGCATTTCGGCTTTCCAATGGTTGCAGGCATCGCTCCAGATTTTCCCAGTAAATTGGGGCCTGTTGTCTGTTAATATGATCTTAGGGTACCCCCATCTTGTAAATACCTCCTTTTCCAAATAGCTCACAATAACCTTGGCCTCTGCCTTCCTGACTGCAGTGGCTTCCACCCATCTCGAAAATTGGTCAGTGACGACAACAATGTATTGCTTCCCTTGGTTAGACCTGGGATATGGTTCCATAATGTCCATGGCTACCTCCATCCAAGATGCACTAGGTCTTCTACCTCGTGGTGAAGGATGAGGCATGACATGCGCCTTGCACCTCAAAGAGTCCATACACTTACGTACGTACAAGTCCACATCCTATCCCATTCCTTTCTGCCAGTAGTGAGTAGCGATATTCTGCGTTTCTCGGCTGCCAGGGTGCCCTGTCAGGTGATGGTCATGATACTGCCACATCACCTTGCCCTTTTTTTGGTTTGGGACCCATACCCGCCACTCATCTTTCTCCAAGTCTGGTCGAACCTGCAGGACCCCATCTTTTCGCCACTTGTATTTTCCTGGGTGCTGTTCGTTATCCATCTTCCATTCCTGGTCTTGCTGTTGGAGAGTAGCCCAAGTAACGTGTGTTTCCTCTACCCTTCGTGGGGATATCACTTGCTGGACGGACAGGGTCTCCTTTCCGCTCTCCTTTTGTGTATACTCTGAAGGAACCATTCTCTCCCAGTCCTGCAATTCCCCTGAGCCGTGAACTTCTTCTGAATGACGGGATAGGGCATCAGGGAGTTGATTGTGCTCTCCCGGGCAGTGATGTGTTTCGAACGTGAACTCCTGCAGCAGTAGAGCCCAGCGAGTTAGCTTAGCACGTTCTTCTTTCATGGTGTTGAGCCAGGTCAGGGCCTGGTTGTCAGTGCGTAGAATAAATGGGTGATCTTCCAGGTAGTGTCAGTACCGTTTTATCGCCCAAACTACTGCTAGGCATTTCTGCTCATTGATGCTGTACTTCGTTTCTGTTTCGTTCAGGGCTGCACTGGCATACCCTATTATTTGCTGTATGCCTTCTGCCATTTCTTGGAATAGGACTGCCTCCATCCCTATGCCACTAGCATCCGTTTGTAGTATGATAGGACGGGAGTAATCTGGGCGGTGTAAAGGTCCTATTTTCTTAAATTGGGCCTCAATATTCTCTAGGGCTCCTTGGTGCTCTGTTCCCCAACGGTACATAACGTCCTTTTTCATTAGCTGATTAAGCGGAGCAGCTGCCACTGCTAGATGAAGGATGTACTCCCGCAACCAGTTGCACGTTTTGAGGAACCGTCTTAATTGCTTCCTGTTTTAGGATGAGTCTGCCTCCAAAATTGCCCTTATAGACTCTGGTCTGGCTTAATTCCTTTCTGGTGTGACAATGTGCCCAAGGTACTCTATACAAGTTTTTCCAAAATGGCACTTACTTAGTCTGCATGTCAACTCATGTCTTTTAAGTCTTTTCAGCACAAGACTCAGATGCCGCTCGTGTTCCTCCCAGGCAAGACAAGAACATCGTCCAGATAGGCACAACAGAACTGGCCTATGTATCCTACCAATACTTCTGCTGCCATCATATTCTGAAACATACTAGGGGCGTTCTTTAACCCAAATGGCATGACACGAAATTGTAATGTCTCGTCATCTGGTGCAGTGAAGGCAGTATAGGGTCGCGATTCAGGGTGCATTGGGATTTGCCAGTACCCACTACGTAGATCTAATGAAGAGAAAATCTTGGCCTGTCCCAGGTCAATTAGAGTGTGCGCTAGGTTTACTGATGGCGGCACTGCATTATGTGTGACATGAAGGGCACCATAGTCCACACAAAATCTTAGATCACCTGTCTTCTTGGTACCAGCACCACATGGGAATTATACGGAGACTTAGCCCCTTCTATCAGACGCTGTCTCTTCATTTCTTCAACTTTGTCCTAGATCATTTTTTCTTTCTCTGGGGAGCTCTTCCCTTGCTTCACCCAGACTGGCTCGGTGTCCTTGAGGAGTATCTGGTGCTGAGTGGCACAGGTCTGTCTGAGTGGTTCTCGTGGTGAGAATACCTCCCTGTACCTCTCTAGGACTGCGCTTAGCTCCTGCACCTGTTCGGCTATTGGAAGCTCTTGTTGTAATTCGTCCCAAGGGAGGACGATCTCAGTCATAGGTAGGGCAGCAGGGATTCATGGAACAATAACACAATCCCTCACTCCTAGGCAACTATGTCGTTGCTGAAACTCCAGGAGAGTCTCTTGCGCCACCAGCCAGGGAATTCCTAAGATTACTTCCTCGTACATTTCTATAGCCACGAAGTCTACTTCTTGTTTCTCTATCCTTCCTACTGAGACTTCCAATACCACTAGTTTAGGGAGTGTCAATATCCAGCATCAAGATAACCTGCTGACAAGGCATCATGGTCTCTCTTTTTTGTCCCATGACTTGGTTAGCCCGTATCAAATTCACTGACGAAGCTGAGTCGAGCAATACTCTCATGTCCCTCCCCTCTATCTCTACGAGTATACTGGGAGCTTCCTCTTGATATCCCACCTTTTGGAACATTAACTAATCTTCTACTGTTTTTGGGGCCCTGGTTTGTTCTCTGCAGGGTCTGTCGGCCCTTTTCCGACCCTGGGTCTAGAGTTTTCCGGCCTCCTCTGGGCCCCTTCCTGGGCGTCACGGTTGAGAGTTCTGATTTTTCTAAACCTGCCTTGTCTTTTCCTCTGCCTTCTCTCGCTGTGAGGGCAGTTACGCTTTCAATGACTGCTATTACCGCACAGCCAACATCCCGGCTTCCCTTGGCTTAGATGGAATGGGTTCGCTCGTTCCCTTACTTGCATTACTCGTGAGTACCAATTTTCTCGACAAGGGACTCGCCGCCATTGAGAGTTTCCCTTTTTCTTCAATAGGGGCCTGAGCCCTGTGATCTTTTTCTTGCTGTTGAGCTCACTTGACTTACTCTTTGAAAGTCTCAGGTTCTGGGGTTCTTAAGAATGATCGAATTTCCAGTCTCCATAATTCGACAATTAGGGGAAGGCTTTCTGTCACCGTTCCTGCATGGTGTACTCAGCGGTACAGTTGTACTTTCCTCCGTATAAAGACTTCCACTTCCCCTCCTTCTCTTTGGGCTTGGCTGTAGAGTTCACGTGTTAAGTTAGCTAGCAGTTCAACTCTTCCGAATCTGGCAAATAACCTTGTTTTAAAATCTTCCCAACCATGAACAAATTCGTCACAGCGATTCCACCATTGTTGGGCTTGCCCCATCAATTGACGACTAGAAACCTTTACCCACTGACGTAGGTTCAAATGAGTAGTTAAGAAAATTTCCTCGCAATCCCCAATAAATTTGTCAGGGTCCTCGTGTCCTTTTCCCCAAAATTCTTCCAGCCGATCCGTCAAATTCATCTCCTACCGGGTCGCGACTTCTGGTGCTTTCAGCCTTGGTTCTAAGTGAGATTTATCTCTACACAGGACAGCGGCAGGTCCAGTCCATGGTGTTACGAGTGTCTTCCGAACAACCTAGGCATTTAAAGTGGTGTGGCCTATGACATCCTTCACACAATATTCTCCTCTTATCTGCCCCTTAACACCCTTCTACTACGCACCTCCGAACTGCTTCCTTACATTCATGGCAGTGATACACTATGCCTTCTAGCCGGCTTACCACCTCACACCATCCAATACACTGGAGGTGGAACTTGCATCCACACAACGGAACGTGCATGTTGTCATCTCTTCATGCGGTCATAAGCAAATTGCTGCAGCGCAGCGTTCATGTTCATTAGGGGGGCTGCAAGCTTGGCTTCTATCCTTGTTTGCTGTTTTTTCAGCCATGGTAATCTTTCTGAGCACCACTGGGTGTTTAAAAGCAACTTCCAGATGTTGTTTTAGCTCTACCTCTAATCTCAGGGTTTCTCTCGTGAGTAGACAAGTAGAGGATGGTCTATACCATTTTCGGACCCTACGTTGGGTGCCACGTTGTCATACCGGTTATTGTAATCTCCCTACGCCTCAGCCTTACGGCAGAGACCAACCTCCTGCCAGCACTGTCAGCTCGGCTCCAGCGTCCAGCTCCGTACCTTTTCCTGCCTCTCCGTCGTTGGAAGAGGGAGGACCACCCGCCGATCACCCAGGTCTATCGTTGGTGGGCGGGTGTCCCACAAAAAAGAGAGAGAGAGAGAGAGATTGTGTGTCAGAGAGGGGGTAGGGATAGTAGGCAGTGCAGTGGACGGTGTCCCACGCCTCGAAGTCGGGCGCGTGCCACTGGAGCCGTTCCTCTGCTTGCTGGAACACCTGTCGGCAGCGGGCCACTGCCTACTATGCCTGCTGACGAAGCCTTTGGGGCGTCACTGGTCCCCCTCTAGGACCTGGGTTGTCAGTCTCCTCCCCAGGAGTGATCGGGTTGTCGGTTAGGGCAACAATGGAGGCTACCTAGTTTACGACGCTATCTACTGTACGGTGGAGGCGCCTCGCCTGTCGAGCATCCCCAGGCAACCTATGTCGTAGCATATCTCGGGAAAGGGTATTAACGGGTACGGGGCATGACGGAGGAGAATAAGGACGGATGTGGAAGTCTTGTCACCGGTTCCGTGGTCCTGATTCCAGGAACACGTTCCCGAACGTTGTGACAGCGGCTGGGGTACAACCCCCCATGCACGAGGACCGCACCACTTGAGGTGGCACGGGACCTGACCCCGAACCGGGCTCCAGGCATTTGGTGTATAGCTCACACCCACCTTGGATCCCTGAACGGGAGCCAGCCCTCCCCGAACCGGGCAATCTCTCCCCCACCACCGCCCCTGTCAGTGAGGCACTTTCAGGCCAAGGAAGCTCTAGCCACGCCACTCAGAGCGGTACGGGACCGAACTAGCAACTGGTTCCCTGGCGTTAGTGAGGATCACAGACCCACCTAGTTCGCCAGCCCCCAGTCAGCCACCCGAAGCGGCAATGGCCGGGTCTACGTGAGCCCCGATGATATGCTGGGAAAAGGGAATAGTGATCAGGAGTGAAGGATGACTGGGGTACCTTAACAATAGGAAAGATGAACAGCTCGAGTTTAGGCAACGCTGGTATATTTGGAAGAAAACGAGTGTCCTTCCCCCCCCCCCTTTCGCACAAGCACTGATACTGCTGCCTATCCAGCCCAGGGCGGGCCCTACCTGCGATACCTTCGTCAGACGGACCAACAAAGCCTCGATGAGGTTCCAACAATGACTTCCCAGAAACTGTCCCAAAACGTCACTGTTCCTACTACTGTACTTAACTACCAACAATGAAAGGCATGTTGGCACGGTAAAGTTTACTCTGCCTAACACCCGCCAGTAATCAATAAATCCCGTCTACTTCTGTCTAGCCTCTGAGGTGTTACCTCAACAAGAGCTTGCGTGGCCGTGTTGCGGCTTATATAGCCCCTCGGGAGGGCGGAGTGGGGCACCAGGGGGTGGCGACCGGTCACGTGTTAGCCTTCCCCGTCTCGCTCCCTCCTCAGAGCACACAGCCTAGAGGGTAGAAGAGGAAGTGGAGTATCGCTCGCTGAGGCAGGTGCATTCACCGACACTCTTTTAAGACTCGCGTGCCGCTACGCACGTATTTTATTACGGCAATGCCGACACGCTAACGTAAACAAACAATCCTACGATGCGGCCAACTAGGCTCGCAATAGTGTGTTTGGAATTTGGTCAAAAATGGTTCCAGCTACAATGATACAGACAACAACAATTCCAGTTGGGCTGGCAACATATCATCTGCTGAGGCTTCCTTTACTTTGTTGAAGTTCTCTGAATTTAGTGGTTTCTGTTCGACAGACTTCACATACTTTTTCAAGTGTGGCAACATTTTTATTGCCCGTGTAAGTACTTTTGAATTCTCCACCCACCTTACCTGACAGAATTTCAGTGCAAACACTGAACATCCTGTTACACTTCTGGTCAGAAAGGAGTGTGACGAACCAGGAACACTTCCCGCTTCGGTTAATGCTGCAGTTCCGAATTTTGAAAAAGAAACGTCACTTGAAATAACTGCACCTTCAACATCTACATCTGCAGTGCCATCTGAAAGTAGCTTAGACCTACAACAGTTTCTTCTAAGAGAGGAGGTCACTAAAGCAGAAATTAATTGGGCTATTCACACAGTAATGAGTCCTTCTTCTTCTAGAGGTGGTGGTGCAAGTAGTGATCTCTTTCCACTCATGTTACTCGACAGTATAGTGGCCTAGAAGTTTCAAATGCAGAAGGATAAGCTGTCTTATGAGGTTACATATGGCCTAGGTCCTTTTGTTCAAGGCAACCTTGTAGATGAAGTTCGATTGTGTCAGTTTTTTGCCAATTCCTTTGATGAAAGCTTGAACAAAGTTTCGCAATAAGGCCAAATGGATTTTGTGGTGAGATTTTGGCATAACAAATCTAGCACTGTCTAGACTAGGTACCTGACTTCAGCTTTCCTTGAACGAGCAACTGAAAAAGATTTGGTTGACAAGTTTAGGAGTGTTCTGGATGATCTGAAAATACCTCTGAATAACATATTGCAAATATCTATTGATGGGCCAAACGCCAACCTAAAATTCTTGAGAGATATTCAGGACATTTTGAAAGGTGAAGGTGATGGCCAGGAAATATTTGATTTTGGAACACGTTCCTTACATATTGTCCAAGGAGCATACAAGACAACTCATTCTTTTTTCTACATCTTCAAAGATTTTCCATCAATAAGAGCTGACTACCCACAGATAATATATAAATATGCAACGTACAGGATGTTACAAAAAGGTACGGCCTAACTTTCAGGAAACATGCCACACACACACAAATAAAGAAAATATGTTATATGGACATACAGTATGTCCATAAACGCTTAGTTACCCCTTTCCATTACCTCTCGTTACATGTCGTCGTAAATACATTTCGTACAGACACTTCCAATTACCCAATGGAATATTTCGTTAGAATGAACGTTACTTCCTAGGATCACCGCTGATCAATTGCTTCAAACGTCTTCCTGTCGGGGAACCTTCGCTATGGAAATCTGTCTCGATACAAACGTATTGCGCCACTGCTCTTACCCTGTGCTAATCCGTACATCAAATGGGCATCCGCCAACTCTGCATTTATAAACATTGCACTGCCCGCAAAACAAGTACGTGATGAACACTAAGCGAGTGATGCAATGTGCTACATGCTACGACTGTAGTACAGCAATGCGTGGCGTGTCACGTGATGAACACTAAGCGAGTGATGCAATGTGCTACATGCTACGACTGTAGTACAGCAATGCGTGGCGTGTTAACACAAGCAATGCAATCCTGATTACCTTCCGTCAAGTGGCCCACCTGGCGGTGAACCTAGGAAGTAAAGTACAGTGGAACCCCATTACTACGAGTATGGGATATTACGAGACATTAGTAATTACGAGTGTACTGTAATGCACCGTCAGTTTTTGTATGCAGTTAAATATTTGAATGTTCGGTATTTACGAGTGGTATTGTTATGAGCAAGTTCGTAGATACGAGAGATTCACAAGCAACAATCATCAATATACCGTGCAAAATTATTATTTTTTTTTAAATTACAAGTAAACATAATAAATACAAGCGCACGTGGTAATCATCGTTCAGCGTGGCAGAGTGAAAAACGTGAGATATGGCAACGGTGGAATGGAAACGCAGTTGCATCCGGCAACGCTGCCGTGACTTGCTAGACTCTACCTCGATTGTTATTGACACCATCTTGGTTTTATTGTAACGAACGGCATTGCAGAATCAGTTTCAAACTCACTAGGATTTTTTTTCGTTGTGTGTGTTATGCTGCAAGAAGTTAACTTAAATAAAAAGTTACGTTTACGTGTAACTTAATCTAGTCGTTTGTAGAACACGTTAGATTTGCCCAATCATGGCAACGCATGAAAAGGAAACTTCATTTGGATCTCTTTTTGAACGCCTGGAGTTGAAGTTACACTACCCAGCGTAACCCGAGTAAGTTCATAAACTTCTTGTGTCGTGTTTTTATACGTTATGTGTTATGATTTCTTAACAATAGGTTTTTATTTTAGCGAAATTTATGTTGGAATGGATAAATAAGCTGTACTCGTACTAAAAAACTGTTATTGTTGCTTTGACTTCGCTACTTCAGAACATCTTTGCTTCAGAAAGTAGGTAATATGGAACAGCCACGCATCTTTTGTTAGTGCATTTATAAGATCTTATTGGTGCAGCGTTTATCGTTCCAGCCAATCACAAGTGAGCTGGCAGTGCTGTTCGTTTTAGTTGCCGCCTCCCCCGCCTCGTTTGACTTCCATTTTTGTTTTGTTTACCTTACGTTTTGCCGTGCTGTAGCGAGTGAAAGTGGTAACATGGTAACAAAAAGCTAATCAAAATCGTGAAATAAATAAAATTATTGAATGTTACGCCTAGTAAACACATGCCTATCGTTTTTGGCAGTCTTGTTTTATAATAGCAGAGATACTAGCCAAGGTAAACTGTACTGTTATTATTCCTATCCCATATACATCAATAACCTAGAAAATTATTTGTTTATTTAAACATTTTGTTCTTACGACAACTCGTAACTACTACAATTTTTTATGCTGTTACGAACTCTCGTAGTAACAGGGTTCCACTGTACATTGTAAAGAACCAATCCAGTGGGTATTTGGGAACATTTTCTATACAAAGTGTTATTTATGATGACATTTAACAAGATGTAAGGAATTGAGCTCTACCAATGTAACTAAGCGTTTCCGGGCATATGTTCATATCACATATTTTCTTTCTTTGTGTGTGGAATGTTGACAAAGTTAGGCCGTACTTTTTTGTAACATCCTGTATAATCTGTAATTAAAGTTAATGGTAACCACTTAAGTAGGTGAGGAGGAGGAAGGCACACAGTATATTAAAGTATTAGCAACCACACAACCTTACCACTTTGTCCATGAAGCCAACAAAACACCAGAATGCATCCACTTCGTTTGTCATGAGGCACAGTATGGGGGATAGGAGGTCGCTCATACCCTGCACGTAGCCCAGGTCAAAATTGTACATGACGTAAGTCATCAGGATGTCTGACAATAACTGCAGATTGGGATTGTTGTCCCCTGCAAAGAACGGGATTGTGCGATCCGTCCTGTATACGTCTTTCTCTGCAAAAAAAAAAAACGGATACCGGTAAATGGTATTACATACAGTGGAATCCCATTACTATGAGAGTTCATAATAGTACAAAAAATGTGTTGTCATAATAACAATGTTTACATATACAAGCAATTTTTTATGTTATTGACATGGTACAGTTAACCTTGGTTAGTATCTCTGCTATTATAAAGCTGATTACCAAAAATGATAGGCATGTTAATTAAACATAATACAGTATTCTATAATTTATGTATTCCATGAATTTCATTAGTTTTTGATGTCACCATTTTCACTTGTTACAACACGGCAAAACGTAAGGTAAAAAAACCAAAATGGCTGTCTTGCAAGGTAGCAACTAAAATGAACAGCACTGCTAGCTCACTTGTGATTAGCTGAAACGAACAACACTCCACCAATAAGCTGTCTTATGATTGGTCAAACACTGAGAAGCAGCTGTTACGCATTACTCATGCTGGCAACGTTTTGACAAGTATTCAAAGCGAAAACAATTACAACTTTTAGTACACGATCCCAACCGAGTCCAGTTTATCTATCCATTCCTACATCTATTTCGCCAAAATGAAAACTTATGGTTAAGAAATGAAAACATGCAAGTATAAAAAAAGACACAAGAAGTTTATGAACTTACTCAGGTTACGCTGACTAGTGTCAAATTTCAACTCCACATATTCAAAAAGTGATTAAAATGCAATGTACTTGTATGTTTTGTCATGAACGGACAAACCTAACGTGTTCAAGAAACAACTCTAGCAGGTTAAGTTTTGTAAACGTAACTTCTTGCAGTATAACACATACAATAAAAAATTATAGTAGTGAGTTTGAAACCGATTCTGCATTGCCATTCGATATCATAATAAAAACGATGTACGCAAATGATGCTGTGCACTCAACGAGTCACATTAATTTTCATGTAGTATCAACATGTCCGTAACAATTGAGGCAAAGCAAGTATTGCCAGATGCACTGCATTTCCACTGTTGCCATATCTCACAGTGTGCATGGTACACCGATAAACAGTGATTGTCACATGCACTTGTATTTAATGTGTGTACTTTTACTTAAAAAAAAATTTTGCAAGGTAATTTGGTGGTTCTGAATCACTCGTATCAACAAAAATGCTCATGACGATACCACTCTTAATTACCAAACATTTTTACAACAAGCTGCATACACAAAGTTATGGTACTCTACAAAGCACTCGTAATCACAAATGTCTATTACTGTCCTGTACTCGTAGTAGTGATATTATACAGTATATCATAAATATACTACAGGTATGACCACAAATCAACAGAAAAGAACATTTTAATCGTTAAATCTACAACATACTTTTCTTAGGACAAACACTAGAAATGCCACCTGCAAAATTACAAGTTCTTTACACAAACACTGACTGTATTTAAAAATCTGTACAAATTATAATGAAACACCTTGATTAAAAACCTGAAATACTTGAGAAAAAAACACTTTTATATCATTTTTTTTGTTTGAGAAGTTAAAAACCACTGAAAAAAAAAACCGGTTTTACAGTACAAAATTTTCATGAACCAAACACTTCATTAAATCGGGGTTCCACTGCATTGTTCAAGTTTGGGAAAGATATAGCAGTTGAATCAGACAAATTTTTGAATAAACTAATGTTGAATTAATGAGGTGTTACTGTAACACAGGATTAATCTTGTTCCTTACATCATTGCATTTCCCATATAATTTTATACCAAACCCTCAATATGGGCAACACGAGGTGTTTCATGGTATGCATACTTTGCCAACCTCTAAGTCAAGATCTGAACAACATGCAGCACTAACCAATGAGACTCTTCCTTTCACGATAGTCTGAGAAACGTAGCTCCTGCGCGGGCGTCATGCTGCGCCATTGTAGCTTCATCTGGAAGTATTCTTCCACCTTTCTCTTGCGCAGCTGCTGACGCTCTGCATGCGTCGATTCCCAGGGGAAATAGCCTAACAGAAACTTCCACACCTCATACCTGAGGCTGGCGCATACACCCTGTAACACCAGCCCACAGAATCTACAGCCACTCTTACAACCACCCTTAAACAAAAGAACTTAGCACCATCCCTTTAACATTCAGCATTCATTAAGGTAACACAGTAGTGATGCCCAGAGTTACGAAACCTGCGACTTTTGAAAATTCACAGTTACTATAAAATTACAAATGTGTGTATATATATATATATATGAATGCTCCATATGGCTGCCAAGACAGCAGTGCACTTCTGTCTCTTGTGCATTGTATAATTGACCTCACAGCTTGCATGTGCTGCTCCCTGCATTTTTCTTGGTCCTAACAAATTGCCTGTATACAAACAATGACCCATATGCATCGTTCCTAAAGCCATACATTTTCTGTAATGATCGTTCAAATATTTTTGACAGTTTCAAAAATAGTTTTTAACTTACATTTGATATTTACATACGTCACTCACATTTCTCATTACAATATGTGAAACGAAAAGTATCATAATGTAATAACCTCACAACTAGGGATTATCCGATATGGAAAAACCGATTACTATTACGGATTGCATAAAAAAATTGAATGCAGCCGATTATGTTCTTAACCGATTAATAATATTGATGTATATTACCAATTACCTATTTTAGGCCTACACAAAAATAATAAAAAAACCTCACATACATGCAAATACACTTCCGCCGCTATTAATAAATAAATACAACTTCAATCACGGTCGCCAACATTCGTATTAGTAAACAAATATAACTTCAATCATGGTCACCAACATACATAGTTTATATTTTGGCTCATTTCACCACACGTGTTTGTTTTACTCGACCTTGACATGGTATCTCATCGACTGCACTGAACTTGCACTTAACAGCGCACCAAACACTTTAAATGTGTGCGTGTGACGTCATGGCACTAAACAAACAAGTGCTTGTAGCTTGTTTGTCTGTCATATTTGATGTGAGGTAATGGCGAAACACGGAACGGCTATGTGAAAAGTTACACAAAGCCATTCTCAAACGTCCGTATATGCAAATGTTAAAATCTGATCGAATGTGAAAAATAATTTCCCAAAAAAAAAAAAAAATTACTCATAAATACGTTTACCAAACACATGTGACTTTGAGAAGTTGCTTCAAGAAATGAAAAGTGTGTGAAACATAAACATTATTTTATAAGAACGTCGAATTACATTCGTACTAAAGGTATTTCCGTTCCATATTCACAGTTATGTTTTTTTCCTGGACGCTAACACCAAAACATTAGCGCTAGCATAAAGTGTAGGTTATTGCTCAATTTGTTTAACTTTTTTCATGCTGGACCGGTTAATCGTTTACAATAATCGCAGATAACGATTAATTACCGTAAACTGATAATCGTACGATTAAAGTTAATCGGTAATCGAATCGGTTCATCCCTACTCACAACACACATTCCCTAACATCACAAATGTGAATAAACGTAATATTTTCAGTTCATTATAATTAGTTTTACCGTTATTGTTTCAAATATGTTTAGCTGAAGTTCATCTGGTTTCACAAAACAACTGACGAATGGTAACTGTATAGTAAACACAAACATCGCATTGTGTTTTCCTTGGATGACCAAAGGCATGTTCCTGCTAACAAAAAAAATTTGGATTTTTGATGCTGAACAAATAGTTTTCAACAAGAGACAGAACTGGTATTTTTTGGAAATTCACTTCTGCTCAACTGTAAAGACATGCCTATTTATATGCATTCATTTTCAATTAAATTAAATAAAGATTAATGTTAAAAAAATTACAGTACGTAGGGAATTTTATTCCACCATTTTGTGCACTCACGAACACAGCCAAGTGCCCTGCCCAAGTGACAATACACCTTTGCAAAAAGCCAGGCATGTGCGAACACCACTTTTTGAATTTGAGTCGAGTTTGAGTTGAACACACAAAAAAATCGAGTTTTGAGTCGAGTTCAGAGATAATCAACCAGTAAATAATTTCTGCTAAAAAATTGGTTTTTATTTTTTACTGGCAACGTACATAGGCTAAATAAATATCCATGTAGGAACCAGTACTAACCTACTTATCATATTTCAGTCTTGCTTAAAATTCTTTATATGCAAGTGTCTGAAGCACACTATTTTTACACTAGATAACAGGATATACAAACACAATTTATCACACACAGACCTCTAACATTACACAGAAATAGAAGTTACTATTGCTTCATGTTATGATGGAGAAATACTATGTATTTGCTCCATGTGCTCCAGACTCAGATTACCCCTTCTTACAGCGAGAGTTTCCTTCACAGGAAAACAAACGTTCACTCGCTACTTGTGTTGCAAGTACAGAAATATAATAGTGAGCTAAATTTAGAAGACCATAGAACTGCTTTCTGTTGTTTTTTCACCATGCACAAAGGTCTTCATGCCTAGGTATGACA
This sequence comes from Medauroidea extradentata, assembly GCA_003012365.1. Taxonomy (NCBI): domain Eukaryota; kingdom Metazoa; phylum Arthropoda; class Insecta; order Phasmatodea; family Phasmatidae; genus Medauroidea; species Medauroidea extradentata. The sequence continues at coordinate 3,287 of PNEQ01003520.1, read as the reverse complement.
GATTCACTTAAATATGTTGCAACCTGATCTTTTATTGATTGTTCCTTGCTTGCAAGCTTATTTTTATCTTTTGCTAACCGATCAAAAGCCCCCCACAATGTGACTGATGCATCACTCTGTTCTAAAGTGTCCACTGCAGGTAGGCCTACTTCAGCATTACATTCCTGTAGCCTGCAGATTTCTTTCTCAAAGAAGTTAATAGCAAGTTTCATTTCTTCTTCTGTGAGTAGAACACATTTGAAACGTGAATCTAATACAATGGCAACCATATTTGGTGCCAACATTCTAAAATATGGGAAATGAGGTCGAAAAGCTTTCAGCAAGTTTCTAGTAAAAGTCAAATCACATCCTGTTCTGCTTTTACTTTTAGTTTTTATGTGATTTTCCAGCAATGTTTGTATGCTGCTTACAATAGGAATCCCCATGGAAAGGGTTGGGTAAGATTCAGCACACAGTTCAGTGGTTGCTTGGTTAACTGGCTGCCAAACATCAACCATATCACTAACCATATGCCATTCAGCTTGGTTGAAACACTCAATTTTTTTTCCACTCCCTGCTAATTCAGCTGAAATTGGGCAGCTCTGTTCAAGTAGCCTAGCGAACATCTGATACTCGCTGTTCCAGCGAGTTTCAACATCTTAAATTAAGTTGTGTGTAGGTTTATACATTGTTTTCTTTAGATAGCCTAATCTCTCTCATGCTTGAACGCTGTGACGATAATGCCCAACAATGGATCAACCTATTTGGCACAATTCACTAAAACCTGGAAGGGTTTTCTTTGCATCACTTATTGCTACACTAGACCCCCGATTTCACGAATACTCACAGTTCCTCTCATCGCATTTGTAAAATCCCTACCTTCGTAAATTCGATAGCGGCTTATTTTTGCCCCCTCCCCCCCTTCCTTAACAGAAAATTTTTCAATTGCATTTATTCTGTAAAGTGTCTCTAGGCCTCGACTTCCGTAGCGTTTTGCGGGAAATTAATTAACGTAATAATGTAAACATAAAATGATATCAGTAGCCAGACGTCACACTGTTGAGCGGTAGATATGACCCAACCCTTGTCACCAAAAAATGAGAAAATCGAGATTCCGAGTATATTCTCTCGAGCGAATAGCCCGACTCCCGTAGCATTTAACGGAAAAATAAAGCAAGTGATAGTTTAAATATAACTTTATATCTATAGTCAGACGTGTTATGATCAAAAGAACACCGCTAAACAATAGATATGACCAATCCTTTTCCGAAAAAAATGAGAAAACTGACAATCCGAGTGTCTTATCTCGAGCGAATAGACCGACTTCCGTAGCATTTAACGGAAAAATAACGCAAGTGATAGTTGAAATATAAATTTATATCAATAGGCAGACGTCTTACGATCAAAAGAACACCGCTAAACAATAGATATGATCGACCTTTGTCCTAAAAAAAAAGAGTAAACCGAGCTGTCGAGTGCCTTCTCACGAGCGAATAGCCCGATTTGCGTAGCGTTTAATGGGAAAAAAAGTAGGCATTCCTTACTAGTAAAATGTCCTTGTAAATTATTTACCAAAGAAAGAAGGAATAAGCGGATGTAATCATTCATTGCGCAGTTTTATATAACTTAACGTAAAAACATTCCCTCGACGTTGTTGAAGAATTGTACGAGAACGTAGATACTAGTAGCGTGCAGAGCGGACAGATAGCGCAACTGTACCAACGTTCACAAGATGGCAGATAGATAGCGGCACCGTAGCATATACCGACGTTGTTCCAAAGACACCATTTTGTGACGTTCTTACCGAAAATCGTCGAGAATTACATGTATAAGTGATTGAAAATAATCACTTTCACAGTCAGTATATGCGGTAAAAATTAATTAGGAGTTCTGGGATTACGTAATACACAAACGTCTATTTATTTTCCAAGTTCGACATACCCGGAGACAAATGTTTCTACACTTGGAAAATAGGTAGCGCTATTATAGTGCTCACTTGTGAAACGCACGTTTTATGACACGAAGTAACGCATTGTTTAAGCAAATTATGCGCCAAGTTAATTGTTTTAAGTACGTATGGTGTTAACGCAATAAAGAAAAATATCACGCTATTATTTATAGCGTTCGTGTAAAAAAGTAAACTCATTCGGCGCGAGACGAGAGAGATATAAGACGTCGTGAAACAGCCTAGAAAGAGGCTGTACTATAGTTAAATGAGCATATGCGCATGTGCTGGAACTTTGCGTCTGTAGTACGACCTCAATATAGATCCTAATACGTTGTAGTTGGAGACAGGCCGGCCTGCTTGGCACAGGCGGCGCCGCCGCACGGTTTTCAAACTGTCACTGCCGCATTTTTTAACTGATTTTCGCTATTTTTGTTTTATTTTTAATATTGTGACTTACCAAGTAATAACTGCAACTCTACAACTCATATTTTAATGCCGTGAATTATATACAGTATGTTTTATTCATTGTCAACGTAATTCGTTACAATTTTTTTGTCACATAATTTTGTTATTTTTTGAGGGTTCCTGAGATTGTATTCGTAGAATCGCTACCTTCGTTAAATCGGGGGTCTAGTGTAGTTCCCATTCCATTTGTTTTTATTTGTAACTTTAAGTTCTCGTACATCTCAGGAATAATACGCATCGAAGAAACTGTTCTCGAAGGTATCACGTATCTTGGTTCTAGGGTATTAACCAGTTCCTGAAAACGCCTATCCTCTACAATGGAATAGGGCTGATAATCTATAACCATAATTTTCACAATTGCCGATGTTATTGCCCTAGATCTGTGATGCGTGTTATCTATTTTCACATGGGTAAATGCAACATCTAAAGTTTGTTGTCTGGGTGTTTTTAGTGGCGTTTTAACAGATCCTTGTTCATTTCTTCGTTATTCTTCACAATACTGATTTTTCTGTCGTCTGTGTTCGTTGAGATGCCGAATCAACGTAGTTGTGTTTCCTGATGGGACCTTCAGAGTAATTTTGCAGGTACACTGCTTCCTCGCTTATCCGAACTAGTCGGGGGACGAACCGGTTCGGTTTTCTGAATTGTTCGGATAAAACAGCAATTTTTTTGTTTATAAACAAATTAGGTATTTTTGTATTAAAGCAACACTCATGTACTATAAGAAACATGGTGAACATATATACACAAACTGTTCATTGAATTTTATTTTACACTTTATGTACATAATACTGAAAAATTAAAAGTAGTACAATATTTAAATGTACCCAAGAATCTCGGCGTAACTCCGCGCTAAAGTAATCTGGCAACGCTGCTTCCCGCCCGGACGACGCTC
>PNEQ01003519.1:90593-147115 GCA_003012365.1 Medauroidea extradentata | reverse complement strand
CTTAGCGGATGTGACGCTTATTGCCTACTTACCAGGCACAGAACAGTTGTGTGCATTTTACTCGTAAACGGTGCAATGTAGGCATTTGCAACAAGAGGACATGTTTTGTCCTTACGGAGTGCTTCGTGGAGTAGACTACATTTCATGTTCCACAACGACACGCAAACATTCATTTATGCGAATTTAAGAAAGCAACCCCAATTTATTTCATGAACGGGAGTGGTTTGAAGGCTGTACTTATTTGATGTTACCGATCGCACTCATTCTTACCATCACCCAAATATTCGTTATTTTATTCTTAACCGTTTGAGATATTTTGACAAAATACCGTTTTCAAACCCGATTTTCGAAGGCTTATTACGCCCTTAATATTCACTTTTCGGTAAAGTGTCCACTACAATGTCTACTTCATTTTTCATGAGGAATCACCTCCCGGAGTTTGGGCAAAAAGTTTCCAAACACCCTGTATATAGAGTAAGAGTGAGAGGGAGAAATTAAGAAATTTCTAGTTACGGAACGGTACTGAACAAACTAAAATTTCCAAGAATATAATAAACAGTATAACCTGACAATTAAAAAGTAAAGTATTACCGATCAAATTTAGAAGAGATTTATAAACATTGACATTTATAACGAGCGTAAGCTCTTAATGATAATAACTCAATACATATGTGTACAATTAAAAAACACCGTCCTAGAGAGAAAAATTTAATACAAAATTACGGGGAAGTTAATAACATATAGGTTAGTAACACATAAAATTAAGTGAAAACGTAAAAATGTAACATGCACTGAAACATGCATACGTAAAGGAATAAGTCCTAAGTAAACAAAAGTTTTATAAATAAGTTAGATAAATAACACTAAAAAATTTAAATAATAATGTACACATCTTCTGTACTATAAGACTTTTTTCACGTTTACGTTGGAATTTATTATATAACTAATGTCAGCCGAAATTGAAATGAGTACACTTTATTAAATTTTTTGCTATGCTTTCAATTGATGTATAAACATAAAAAAACAAATAGTTTTGTAGCACAAATCACTCATTCTTCATTAAAGTTTACCAACAAGAAAAAATACAATGTCTTGCTATATAAAAAATTATTAAAGAAAACCAATTATTTATCAATACTTTACATTCAAGGACATTTGAACTATTTAATTCTGGTGGTACAGGAAATGTACTCTCTTCAGTTGAACTATAATCTTGATTTACTGATTCTGTCGTTTTGTTAATAGGGAATGTAGACACACTGGTCTCTTTGGTTATGGCTTCGTCTGTTAAAATACCATTAGAACTACTAACACTTACAGTAGACACGGGATACGATGTTGATATATAAAGAAAAGAAGAAGTCTCGGAACTAGAAGTTCCGACAAAAGTACTTTCACTTGCACCAGAAGAACCCGCAGTTGCATCAAGGTCTGTAGATTCTGTAGTAAAAGTTTCTTCTGCCAGAGTACTCAAATCAGCCGATGTAATTGTAGTTATTGTCGAACCAGACGTTGATTCAGAAAAACTATCAGTTGTATCAACCCCTGTAGATTCCGTAGTAGGTGTTTCATCTGCCAGAGTACTCAAATAAACCGATGTAATTGTAGTCATTGTCGAACCAGACGCTGATTCAGAAGAAATATCAGTTGAATCAACCTCTGTAGATTCTGTAGTAGAAGTTTCTTCTGCCAGAGAACTCGAAACAGTCGATGTAATTGTAGTCATTGTCGAATCAGACGCTGATTCAGAAGAACTATCAGTTGTATCAACCTCTGTAGATTCTGTAGTAGCAGAATCTTCTACCAGAGAACTCGAATCAGCCGATGTAATTGTAGTTATTGTCGAACCAGACGCTGATTCGGAAGAACTGTCAGTTGTATCAACCTCTGTAGATTCTGTAGTAGCAGTTTCTTCTGCCATAGCACTCGAATCAGTCGATGTAATTGTAGTTATTGATGAACCAAACGTTGATTCAGAAGAACTATCAGTTGTATCAACCTCTGTAGATTCCGTAGTAGGTGTTTCATCTGCCAGAGTACTCAAATCAACGGATGTAATTGTAGTTATTGTCGAACCAGATGTTGATTCAGAAGAACTATCAGTTGTATCAACCTCTGTAGATTCTGTAGTAGGTGTTTCATCTGTCAGAGTACTCAAATCAACCGATGTAATTGTCGAACCAGACGTTGATTCAGAAGAACTATCAGTTGTATCAACCTCTGTAGATTCCGTAGTAGGTATTTCATCTGCCAGAGTACTCAAATCAACCGATGTCATTGTCGAACCAGACGTTGATACAGAAGAACTATCAGTTGTATCAACCTCTGTAGATTCTATAGTAGATGTTTCATCTGCCAGAGTACTCAAGTCAGTTGATGTAATTGTAGCTATTGTAGAACCAGACGTTGATTCAGAAAAACTTACAGTTGTATCAGTCCATGTAGATTCTGTAGTAGCAGTTTCTTCTACAAGAGTACTCAAATCAGCCGATGTAATTGTAGTAATTATCGAACCAGATGTTGATTCAGAAGAACTATCAGTTGTAACAACCTCTGTAGATTCTGTAGTAGGTGTTTCATCTGCCAGAGTACTCAAATCAACCGATGTAATTGTAGTCATTGTCGAACTAAATGTTGATTCAGAAGAACTACCAGATGTAACAACCTCTGTAGATTCTGTAGTAGGTGTTTCATCTGCCAAAGTACTCAAATCAACCGATGTAATTGTTGTTATTGTCGAACCAGATGTTGATTCAGAAGAAGTTACTGTTGCATCAACTTCTGCAGATTCTGTAGTAGGTCTTTCATCTGCCAGAGTACTCAAATCAACCAATGTAATTGTAGTTATTGTCGAACTAGATGTTGATTCAGAAGAACTATCAGTTGTAACAACATCTGTAGATTCTGTAGTAGGTGTTTCATCTGCCAGAGTACTCAAATCAACTGATGTAATTGTAGTCACTGTCGAACTAAACGTTGATTCAGAAGAACTATCAGTTGTAACAACCTCTGTAGATTCTGTAGTAGGTGTTTCATCTGCCAGAGTACTCAAATCAACTGATGTAATTGTAGTCACTGTCGAACTAAACGTTGATTCAGAAGAACTATCAGTTGTAACAACCTCTGTAGATTCTGTAGTAGGTGTTTCATCTGCCAGAGTACTCAAATCAACCGATGTAATTGTAGTCATTGTCGAACTAAACGTTGATTCAGAAGAACTGCCAGATGTAACAACCTCTGTAGATTCTGTAGTAGGTGTTTTATCTACCAGAGTACTCAAATCAACCGATGTAATTGTAGTTATTGTCGAACCAGATGTTGATTCAGAAGAAGTTACCGTTGCATCAACTTCTGCAGATTCTGTAGTAGGTCTTTCATCTGCCAGAGTACTCAAATCAACCGATGTAATTGTAGTCATTGTCGAACTAAATATTGTTTCAGAAGAACTATCAGTTGTAACAACCTCTGTAGATTCTGTAGTAGGTGTTTCATCTGCCAGAGTACTCGAATCAACCGATGTAATTGTCGATCCAGATATTGAATCAGAATAACTATCAGTTGTATCAACCTCTATAGATTCTGTAGTAGCAGTTTCTTCTGCCAGAGTACTCGAATCAACCGATGTAATTGTAGTCATTGTCGAACCAGACGTTGATTCAGAAGAACTATCAGTTGTATCAACCTCTGTAGATTCTGTGGTAGCAGTTTCTTCTGCCAGAGTGCTCGAATCAGTCGATGTAATTGTAGTTTTTGTCGAACCAAACGTTGGTTCAGAAGAACTATCAATTGTAACAACTTCTGTAGATTCTGTAATAGATGTTTTATCTGCCAGGGTATTCATATTAGTCGATATAATTGTAGTAATTGTCGTACCAGACGTTGGTTCAAAAGAACTAACAGTTGTATCAGTCTCTGTAGATTCTGTAGTAGCAGTTTCTTCTGGTAGAGTACTCAAATCAGTCGATGTAATTGTATCTGTAGTGTATGGTTCAGAACCAGACATGGAAACAAAAGAACTTACAGTTTTATCAATCCTTGTAGAGTCAATACTACCAGTTTTTTCTACATGTGTACTAAAATCAGTCGTTGAAATTGTACCTGTAGCATATTCTTGAGATCCGGAAATTGATTCAGAAGAACTTGCAGCTGCATCAATGTCTGTAGTTTCTGTTGTAGTAATTCCTTCTGCAACAGTATTCAACTCAGTCCATACAATTGCAGCTATTGTAGAACCAGGCGTTGAATCAAAATAACTTACAGTTTTATCAGTCCCTGTAGATTTTGTAGTAGCAATTTCTTCTGCTAGAGTACTCAAATCAGTCGATTGAATTGTAGTAATTGTCGTTGATTCAAAAGAACTTTCAGTTGTATCAGCCTCTGCAGATTCTGTAGTAGCGGATTCTTCGGCAAGGGTACTCAAATCAGTCGATGTAATTGTAGCTTCTGTAGAAAATGATGTTGAATCAAAATTACTTACAGTTGTATCAGTCCATGTAGATTCTGTGGTAGCAGTATCTTCTGCCAGAGTACTCAAATCAATAGATGTAATTGTGTATATTGTAGATCGTTCAGAACTGGAAGTTTGCCCAATAGAACTTACGGTAGCATCAATCTCTGTAGTTACTTTAGTTGGAGTTTCTTCTACATTAATACTCAAATCAGTCGGTGTAATTGTGTCTATTGTAGAACCAGGGGTTGATTCTGTAGAATTTATACTTTCATCAGTCGGCGTAGTTTCTTTAGTAGCTGTTTCTCCGGCAAGTGCACTTAAATAAGTCGATGTAATCGTGTCTATAGTAAAACCAGGGGTTGATTCATAAGAACTTACAATTTCATCAATCTCTGTAGCTTCTTTAGTTGGTGTTGCTTCTGCAAGTTTACTGAATTCAGTCGATGTAATTGTATGTATTGTAGATGGTTCAGAACTGGAAGTTGATTCATAAGAACTTACAGTTACATCAGTTCCAATGGTGTCTGCAGTAACAGATTCTTCTGTCAGATCAGTCAAATCAGTCGATGTAACAGAGTTTACTTCAATTGGTTTATAACTAGAGATGGATTCGAAAGAATTTAATGATGTATCGTTCTGTTTTATGTCTGTAAGAGCGGTTTCTTCTGCAAGGGCGCTCAAATCACTGTTAGTTATTAGGAAAGAACGTATGCTTATATCAGTTTTTCTAGATTCTATTCTGTGAACTTCTCTTGCTGCTCTACGTGAATTAGCCGATGAATCTGTAAGTGTGTTAGACTCCGCATTATGATCGTCTTCAAATAAGTTCAAAATGTTAGCACTCATTTTATTTTCCTTTGTGTCTGTGTTAGCACCAATTTTTTCTCCTAAATTATTAATGGTAATTATTTTGTCTCCGTTCACAATATTGTTGGAAAGTTTATTTTTATCGCCAATTTTCTTGATATTTAAAGTGCTCGAAGTTAACTCACGTACACTAGGATTTGGATTAATTGATGAAGCGCCTGGTTTAGAAGTTGCATTTGTAATGATATTAATATATTTTGATGATATGTCAATTACAAATGAATGCTCGCTTGCTACTAACCCCTTATGCTCTGCTTTTGTATGAACAGTAGTTGACACATCTGGAAGTGTGCTTGTAGTTGTCGATGTGTTATTAAGAGATATGTCATTTTGTGCAGATCTATAAGTCGCATTAGTAATTCTCATACTTTCATCATTGTCAATTTTATGTACTCTTTTATTGGAAGTTATGCCAGAGGTACTTGCGTGTGTCACTGTAGTTGTGGAAGCTGTAGTAGATATATTTATTATTGTGTTTGAAGTGGGCAAGGTTGTAGTGCCAGTTGATGTTTCTGCAGTGTTTAAAGTTACCAAACTGTTCATACCTGTATGACTATCACTTTCACGAGAAGTACTTTCCTGAATCTGTGTAGATTGAACATTATAATTCTCTTCTGTTGATACATTTGAAATTGTTGAACTTTTGTCAGTTGTCATAGTTATTTTGTCGGTAATTTCGTTTGTGTCTGTATTATATGAGACTATTGTAGCAGTAAAGTTCTCTTTCGTGTAGGACATTGTTTCTTTGGGGAGATCAGCGCTCTTAATAGATGATAAAACTTGATAATGATACAGTTGATTAGTTTTGGGATTCAAAATTTTTTTAAGGTTTTCCAATGACATATATCTCGCATTACTTACTTCAGCAGATTTGCTCGTTCTTATTCTGTAAATCGTTCCTTCTATTTTATTCCCATCCGTTCTGAATGTTGGTTTCGGAAAACAAAGACCAACCATTCCCAGGAAAATAACTGTGTGTACTACATTGGCCATTGGGAGTACCTGGATTTCCTGCCAACAAACAGTAATACACATTAATTATTTAACAACTTAGTTTTTATGTTTTAAATTTTTTATATATAAAGAACAATCAGATATTAACTGACTTCATGTGTTGTAATTTAGTCATATAATTTAGTTAAATAATTTAATTGTATAATTTTCTGCCTGCACAGAAAGTTCGCTGTTCAAAAAGCGCACAATATTATAAAATATTTACGTTCTATTATATTGTAAATGCTATAAACAAAATGTGTGTATGTTTTAAACAAGTAGACATTTTGTCCAAATTATTTTAATTAGTTTTCTGTAATTTTTACTCTGGTAATTTCTAAAACATTGATACTGTTTACAGTAAGAACATGATTTGTTGTAAAGAGAACTTCGTAAAAATTTTGCAGTGCTATGTGCCGTTTAGAAAATAATATTAATAAGTGGTATTAAAGTTGGTGTACCTGCTTATTACATACATATATAATTTAATCACAGATGCACAAATAATTAACAGGTTTGACATATTTCATTTACACATAAATGCTCTATTAGTGTCTACATATAAACACATAGTAAACCAAAATTTACAATTGAAAATATTCAGTCATTCATTATAATTTAAAACGGATGTTTTCTGTTTCGTCGTTTGCTTTGGTCATAAAGCTTCCCACTTTATGTGGAGTAGCAAACATTGTAAATCATATTTAATAATATTTTATTTGGTTCATTTTACATAATTCTACATAATATAAATCTGGTATTTGCCATACAGTGAACAGTAATAAGTCGGGTGTTATGCATTTTTCATTGTTGATTTGATATGATTGCCAACAAATAATATATGATCCGACAATATAAATTTTATATAAGATTTGACACTATGCATTTTTTGCGCTTGATTGTTTAATGTATTTTGAAAAAGAGAACGGTATAATACATGCATGTAAGGTGAATACAATCTAATACGAAGTATAATAGGAATTTCTCTCTGTAAAAAAAGTATAGCAAGCAGATACCAAAATAATTGCATCTGGCAAGAACATTCTATTTTTGTATAGGATACAAAGAATGTTAAAAAATCTTCTTGCTATTTATACTTAATTAATGACACTTTTTAAATATCATAACAGACTTACGTGAATAATAAAAATAAAATGTTATTACTCTTAGCTTTTTTCTAATGCTTTAACGAGTGAACATAATATACTACAGTTTAGAAATATGGATTAGTAAAACGTTTATTTTTTATCTTAAGCAATAATAATAAAAAAAATTATATGGTACAGCGACAAATTTTCGTTGCTGTTTCAGTATTTCATTCGAAGTAAACAAATACGAAGAAAATTATTATTTTTGTAATGCAAGGTAGTAGTTACTAAATTACTTGTAAGGAACAAATTTTTAAGTAACTTTACATTAATGAACGTTTTACCTTAACAACATATTCCGAAACAAAAAAAAATTAAATTATATCCTACTTTCTGCTACATTTTCGTGGATTGGGCATTTAAGGAAATACAATATTACCCATAATCGCATGGTGTTTCCTCCAAAACACCAAAGTATGGACACATTGCAACATTTGTTACAAAAAATTAATTCAAAATTACTAATGAGTGACTGATGTAAGGTCAATCAAATAGTTCTTTTAACATACTCTCTTACTCATGCAAACAAGTAAGAACTGTATGTATATATATATAATATATACATACCAGCAAATACAAAGAGTACAAATCGGAATCTAGCCGACTCCAACTACCCGGAAAAGTAGACAGCGGGTCGATGTCTTTTGCCGGAGTCCAGCCGATGTCTTTTTGGACCAGCGGCAAACAGTTTGCCATCAAGTTAGAAAGACATCGTACCGATTCCGGCAAGATGTCAAAAAGACATCAAGCCAACTGCGGTTATATGCCATTCAGGACATCAGCCCGATGAAGGCTTGACGACTTTACAGGCACTGAACCAGTGACTGATGGATGTCTTTCAGGATACTGGACAGTAAACGACCAGATGTCTTTTGGGACATCAGAAAAGTACCATACGTATATTTTTCAGGATACCAGACTCGTAGCGGTTTGATGTCTTTCAGGACACAGTACCAGCAACAGCTGGATGACTTTCACAACACCAAAACTAATGGCCTGGACAGCTACTGGTAAGATATCAAATATATGTCTTGCCGTTAGCAAAGAAGATGGAGGGCCGGTGTCATAAAAACAGCAGGACGTTGAAGGCTGAATGTCGGAAAAGACACCGGGCCGTTGAAGGCTGAGTGTCAGAAAAGACATCGGGCCGTTGATAGCTGAGTGTCCGAAAAGACACCGGGTCGTTGAAGGCTGAGCGTCGGAAAAGACACCAGGCCGTTGAAGCTTGAGTGTTGGTTAAGACATCGGGCCGTTGAAGGCTGAGTTTCAGTAAAAGACACAGGACCAGTGATGGCTGGGTGTCGAAACTTGGAGGACAGGAGGTGGCCAAACATCAATATAAATGTATTTCCAAAAAGTTTCATATGCATGTTAAAAATGTTTTCTCTATTGTCTCGTCGTGTCCCCATGTACCTGATGTAATCATACAGTATTATATTTTGATGTTGCATGAATGGAATGTTTTGGGCTCGAACCAGAATTCTTCTCATTCATAGTCCATTGTGCTAACCACTTTTTTTACTTAAAAAAAATGTTTTGTACAGTGGCGAGTTGGAAGCTTCCGCATCATCATTGCACTAAATATTACCACCCCCCCCCTTTTAATGTGACTTAATTTGAGTGTCGCCAGTAACTTTTCGTGAGACAATTTGTATAGTGACTACGTTTGAGACCATTTGGACAAACACAAATTTTCACCCAGCCAGATCTGGGAATCGAACCCAGAACCCCTCGCACCAAAGTCAGCCACTCAACTAACTGAGCCACGGGGGTCGGGCCCCTACACCACACCATCTTGTTGGAATTTACACATGAAACATATCAACAAGTAACTGTTCCAGGCATACGGCTGATTTAAGGATGAGTTTGCAGACAGGTAGTGTATACTGGGTTTGCTTATTGTTGATTAGTAGTCTGCTTAACACATAACAATTGAACTAGTGACATGTGTCAGTAATACACTAGGAAATGAATCGTTTATGTAATAATAACTTATTTTTATACACAAGCTGTTAACCATCGAAATGCAAATAGCATATCAGAGTTCGTTCAAAATTTGTAAACTATCATTATAATGTCCTTAAAAAGAATACATGTCAGTATCATTCTCGCGACATACAACCACTGAAAAAGTACGAAGTGCCATTAATGGCCTGATCTCTTCTTCCCTACATATGTTATACGTCCTTAATAAGACAGCAGGCTGGAATATTTTTGAAGATAGAACGAAAAAAGTACACTGCACCGTTAATGGCCCGGTATCTCCTAGCCAATATATTTGAAGTGGCTTTAAAAAACAGCAAGCAATTATCTTTTTGGCGACAGATAACAGCTGTCCAGTATCTTCTTTCCAATAGAATTTAAAAGTCTTTTAAAAGACAGGATGCAATTTTATTTTTAGCGACAGATAAGTGCTATTCAGAAAAGGATACCAGTATGTTACTGACCCGGTATATTTTTGCCAATATTGTTTAACGGTCCTTAAATTATAGCAGGCCGGTACTTTTTGGCGACGTATCTGCTGTCTGTAAAAGGACACAGCACATTTTAACTGTTTGGTATCTTCTTGTCAATATATTTTTAGTGTCCTTAAAAACACAGCAGACTGGTATATTAATTTTCGTTACAGATAAATGCCGTCTGAAAAAGGACACTGCACAGTTAACAACCAGGCATCCTCTTGCCAATCAATTTTAGACAACCTTAAAATGTAGCAGGCTATTATCTTTTTCGTGACATTTTATCACTGTCTGAAAAAGGTCACTGAGCCGTTAATTGCCCAGCATTTTCTTGCTCATGTCAAGGCAGCGGGCCGGTGTCTCTTTCGTGACAGATGGCTGATATCTGTAAAAAGTCACCGCGCCGTTATCGGCCCGGAGTATTTTTGTCGATTTCTATTCAAGTGTCTTGAAAGGATAGCGAGCGGACGTCTTTTTTGTGACGGGTAATGTTTATCTAAAAAATATATCTCACTGTTAACTGCCTGCTGTCTTTTAACATGATGTAGACACTTGGGTACAGATCGGTCAACGGGCGGACATCTTGCTGACAGTTAACCATCACCTTGTGTTTGCTGGGGAGTGTCCTAAAACCGACGTCTAGTGATTGTCTGTTTAATTGACAGTAAATCTGTGTCTGGGAAAATACATCATGCCAGTAACAGGCCGGTATCTTTTTGGCGATAGTTTGGTGAGTGTCATAAAACGGACATCTAGTGATGTTATTTTTAATGACAGCTTACCTGTGTCTGGAAAATGACATCTTGTCGATGTCGGGCATGTATCTTTTTGACGATAGTTAGGTGAAATCCACAGAAAAGACATCCAGTTGTCGTATTTTTAATGGCAGTAAATATATATTTGGGAAAAGACATCATGCCAGTAACGGGCCTGTATCTTTTTGGCGATAGTTATGGTGAGTGTCATAAAAAGGACAATGGATCAGTGTCTTTTTCATGAAAGATGACCTGTGTCTTGAAAAAGACATAATGCCGGTAATGGCCAAGTAAAATTTTGGCGATAGTTTTTCGAGTGTCATAAAACGGACATGTAGTGGAGGTATTTTAATGACAGCTACCTGTGTCTGAAAAAAAAAACATAATGTCGCTATCGGGTCTGTATCTTTTTGGCGATAGTTAGGCGAAAGCCATATAAAATGCATCCAGTTGTTGTCTTTTTTAATGACAGAAAATGTGTGTCTGGGGAAATACATCATGCTGCTAAAGGGCCGGTATCTTTTTGGCGATAGTTTGGTGAGTGTCATAAAAAAGAAATCCACTGGTTGTCTTTTTAATGACAGCTTACTTGTGTCTGAAACGACATCTTGTCGGTTTCGGGCCTGTATCTTTTTGGCGATAGTAAGGCGAGTTCCATTAAAAAAACGACATCCAGTTGGCTTTTTAATGACAGTAAATCTGTGTCTGGAAAAAGTCATCATGCCGGTAACAGACTTGTATCTTTTTGGCGATAGTTGGTGAGTGGTATAAAAATACATCTACTGGTCTTTTTAATGATAGCTTACCTGTGTCTGGAAAAATACATCTTGTCGGTATCGGGCTTGTATTTTTTTTGGCGATAGTTAGATAAGTGCCATAAAAAAGACATCCCGTTGTTTTATTTTTAATGACAGTAAATCTGTGTCTGGAAAAAGACACCTTGTCGATAACGGGCCAGTATATTTCGGCGAAAGTAAGATGAGTGCCATAAAAAAAGGCATCTACTGGTTGTCTCTTTAATGGCAGCTTACCTGTGTCTGGAAAACAACACATTTTTTGTATCGGGCCAGTATCTTTTTTTGCGATAGTGGTTTAAGTGTCTTACAAAAGACGGTGGGCCACTGTCTGTTTAATGACAGTAACATGTGTCTAGAAAAAGATATATTGCCGGTAATGGGCCGATATCTGTTAGTTACTATTGGTTGAGTGTCGTAAAAAAGACATCTGGCCGGTGTCTTTTTCATGACAGATTGGCTGTGTCTGGAAAAAAGACATTTTGCCGGTAATGGGTGGATATCTTTTGTCAGTTGTCGGTTCAGTGTCGAAAAAAAACTGCAGGCTGCTGTCTATTAAACGACAGCTAACCGGTGTCTGGAAAAGTACACCTGCCGATAACTGGCCGACATCTTTTGATTCAAAATTGGTTGAGTGTCAGAAGAAGGACATCAAGCGGGCGTCTTTTTAGTGATTGCTGACTGGTGTCTGGAAAAAGACAAGAAGCCGGTGTTGACCAGCTGCCTTTTTGTGTTCTGCAGACACTGGAGGACATTTCAGACAGCGGGCAGACGTCTTGCCGACAGTTTGTGTTTGCTGGGATATATATAATATGAATACATATATACACATATATATGCATATATACATACATAGATTGAAGCATCTAGGATACTCGGATACTCAGCACGTACATGGAGTATTGAGTTAGCTATACGTTCTTAAATATTGAAATTTGAGTTTGCGTTTTCTGAATAGTATAGGGAACTATAACAAAACGCAGAGTACAGTCTTGTGTTAGGCCTAACAAGATCTGTTATCCCACAGAAAATACTCGTTCAAAACTTACGCTATTATGAAAATAACAGGTATTGGCAACCCTTATATTAGGCCTATATACACTTTTCGTTGCGTCGGAAAAGTCAATAATCTGAAGTTTTATTGAGTGTGGAGACGGTTGAAAGAAAAAATGCCTCTTGTTCGAAGTTTCGGTTTCCGAATAACCTGGACTCAAATAATAACTTGTCTCAAAGGTAGGCAACCAACAACGCATGGAACGTGTACGCGTGGTTAAAGACGAACAATGTTTTCTTCTAACGGTCACAATTAGATGGCTATGTACTAATGAGCACTGCAATTTTGACGTTTAAAATATAATGGGCGCTATGGGTGTAACATCATGCAATAGTTACGGAGGTAGTTTGCTCAATTGTGGATAAGCGTGGTCGTTTTTCAAGGCTAGACGTATTAGATCCGACTATTAAAACTGAGCACATGACATCTGCATGTTAGCAAGAAAAGTATTATCTTCTAACTGATGTGTTACCGGATAATTTGTTCCCCGGATCTTGTACTCTACTGGTTGGCGAGTGTATCTACTCCTACTAGTCTAACGTTTGCCCAGGGAACTCAGGGCTACTGAATAATTGTGTATGATCAATGCTAATTACCACTTCCCGTGGAACACGTACACACTTCGCTTCTGCCTTCGAAACATTTGACCTAAATAATAGACAATACAATTTGATTATTCATTACAATAAAACAAAGTTAACACATTTGTAACTGCTACAGTCTGTTATGATATTTTGTGTTTTAATTTGCTATTGTCCCTTACATAAATAAACATAATGTAACTATAAACGCTACAAAAATATAAATGTATCGTGCTACTTACTAGCATAAAACATTGATCACATTCAAACTAATTTGCCCAGGAACACACTTCTGAATACATTTTCAAAAAGAAAAAAAATGTTTCGTGTTCCACATTTCCAAAAATAAAATCAAGTCACAAGACACATCGTCCCTGTATGTAGCACGAGAACTGCTTTTGCCTTGTGTTCCCGAATTTTTGCAACGTTCAGTTTTAAGTGTTATCTGAAATTTTTAGTTATGTGTATATTGCAGCAGCTGCATTATAGCTCATGGTGTGCAATGCACATAGGCCCGTAGCGTCAATTATACCAGTTTTGGTGTCTGCATGCGAAAACAAACTCTTCAAGTAAAACGGAGCATCATAGCACGCGGGGCAATGATCGAAGTGCCTCGAAGCTCCAGATCTCCATTCTTGTTAAGGGCGTTCAAGTTGACAAAACTGCTTTCAATATGGCGAAATTTCATCAGGTACTAGATTGGGGAAGAGTGTTAATAAAGTGTTGTATAAGATATACTACCAAATAACCAAGGTATCGCAACTTGGACGCAGACTTACTACTGGGCGCCTGTAGTCATATGTTGCCCTGAGAGATGACATGGAACGAGACCCTTCAATGGAGATGCGCCAGAATGAGAGGGGATGGGGAGATCCCCAAGAAAACCCACCGAAAGCGACATCGTCCGACACGATTCTCACACGCGCATATCTGGGGACCGACCCCACCGGGAGTTTAACCCGGTTAGCCTCGGTGGGTGGCAAATTCTCTGGCCACTGCGCCAACTGCGGCCTTAGGAAAGCGTAGAAAGAGAGTACTTTTTAAAATCCGTAATGGTAAAAATTATATTTTCAGTAATTTATATGTTTAAGCTCAGATTTAAAACGGTGTCATATTACCATAATAATCCATATTTATAGTTAATGTTAAAGGCACCAGTACATAGTTAAAAAGTTAAACGGAAATTTACTAAGGGAGTTTGGATGTAGTAACATAATGAATTTTGTTGTAAAATTTAAAGCAAAGTTAACTTATCCTAAACACTGATTGAAGGTAACCCGTCTAATTCCAGAGAAATATCTTCATGAAGTTGCTATGACTTTAAGAAATATCTGCGCCAGAGTATGCCATTGTGACTAACTAATTTTATGGCATTTTCATTACACAATATTCATAGTTAAAATAATCATAATCAAGTTTAAAACTGTAAAGTACACATTTTACTGTTGATGTTGTGATATTTTCACCTTTCTTTGATCCTTTGATACGAAATCACAGAAACCATAAAAACTCCTTAAGGACGCCGTCTACCTGCGCGTTAGAGGCACAGAAATGACGGAGACATATAGGGAACCTTAAAGTGCGCATAAAATGCCGCATCGCCTCAATGAGCCAAGCTATGAATTAGCGTGCAAGATTCCCGTCGAACTGTTTTTACTAGGCGACATTAAGCGGTGACCATATAATTTTATTGGTGGAAAGTCTATAACAAATTTCAGTGCACATCACAATCTGAGTTTAACATACATCCGGTTAGTACATTTTGAAGTACGAAAGCCTGAAAAGACAGTTTTAGCTGTGTTGTTGGGCTTAGAAACAGTGCTTTTATTGAGCATGGCGTCTTAACAATGAGGTTCGGACCATGTCTGTAGTGTGATTTCTTTTCGTACGTTGCCACCATGGGCACACGTGGAATTGTTTCGTATAAAAAGGCCTGTTTACGAACACACTGCAACGCATTTGAAGCATTAGGTTGACGGCCGCCTTAAAACTTGGATTTTTTTTGGCCCGGAAAAGCCTTAATATAATTTTCCTCCGTAAATAAACATTTAATCAAACTGTTCTGTTCAGAAAATGCACGCTACAACTTCTAAAGGAACCATTATATTACTTGTTTGCTAATAAATAAGTTATATTTGTTTTGTTTAATTCCTAAATTTACTGCAAAAATATTGATTTTATCACAAAAGTGTGCCAGACTTATAATTGCACTAAATGTAATTGTAGTTATAACAAAAGCAAGAACTTCTTTATCTGATCATTGATTGCGGAGATATCAATGGTTCTGTAAATGACTGCGTTCTCTAACTTTGAGGGAGTAGTGTGGGAGGAGCTCCATGGGGAGGAATGGGGACTTTCGGAAAAGATATTCTCTAGTATTGGTCTGACATTTGTGAAAAATTCATCTTTACCATAATTATTACCGACATTCGATGTTTTTTTTTTTTTTTTTTTTTTTGCCTTTGTTGACTGGGCTACCTGGCATGCACACAAAGAACATCAAACAATTCGTTGGTGCGCCTGCTGGGAAGACTATCAGTAATTAAAATACAGTTGTTGTCTACTGTTTGTATGTTAAGCTCGTAAACCTGCTGGCTGGTGTGCCGATTTAACTATACAGAGAAAAAGGTATACTTATCCCAAAAGAATGGTTTAGTCCAGTTAAATATACATTCTGTTAGGACAACAAAGCCAATACTTGGCGCGTTTCATATGTTGTTCAGCCAACAAATCTTTTGTTGAATCAAATACATACCTGTTTGGCCATATACAAACATCTATACGGTTGAATCAACAGAATTTTTTTCTCTGTGTGCCCCAACACACACTTGATTCGTACACACAGGCGGCAGAAAGCAGTATTACTTACCTAATCGACTCTGCTAACACCAACACGCCTGTCTACAGTTTTTGTGTATCATTGTGGAAACATTAATCTGTAGCATAGGAATGTGGCAAAAAATCACGTATGATGTATACAAATAAGCACTCTAAAAAATAGTTTGTAAATTTACCAGACGTGCGTATAGGAGCGCTAAGAAAGCAGGTATGGTAGAATAGTTTCCCAGACATCCATGGTAGCACACCTAAACCTTTTTATAAAACAGTCAAATAAATACTGAAATTACAAGACTTGTATTGTAACTGTTGTAAAAGTTTGCTTATTTACAAGACGGACGTATGGTAACTGTCCCATACTGCGTCTGGGATAATAACTTCCAAAACATTTTAGGAAGTTTTTTTACAGTGAGCATCCCGTTAGGCAGGCACCTGACCACTCTACCTTGGCTGCCACTGACCAGCGCATACGGGATACGGGAACAGCCGTGAAACGGATGCATGTTTCAGGGCGGGGACTTCAAGTGCGTACAACACAATTTGAAG
Organism: Medauroidea extradentata; assembly: GCA_003012365.1. NCBI lineage: Eukaryota > Metazoa > Arthropoda > Insecta > Phasmatodea > Phasmatidae > Medauroidea > Medauroidea extradentata. The sequence goes on along the minus strand of PNEQ01003519.1, from coordinate 130,630 downwards.
CAACTACCTCATAACTACTGCATAACGTAACACCGGTAGCGAGCACTGAAGTACATGGCCGTGTATGGCGTAACATTTTCCGTCTTTCACCATGGGTACACGTTACATGTTGTTGGTTCCCTACGCGTAATACGAGTAATTTTATGGTTTCAGGTTTCTCTAAAACTGTTTTCCTGACCGTTTTTGGACAAGAGGACATATTTTGTTTCATTCGTATCAATACTCAATATTATTTCTCCAAATGTTTGACTTTCCAGACGCAACGAAATTTGTATGCAATTCAAGGTTTACAGTTCCCGTTATTCTTATAGTAGCGGGAATTTTTAACGAGAATTTGCTGTGGGATAACAGATCTCGATACGACTAACATAAAAAAAAAATAATTTGTGCGTTTAGTAATAGGGTCTGATTATTTGTTTTTATAAAACACCGACTCAGATTTCAATATTCAACAGTTTATTTCTCCCTTAATATATAATTTACGTGATAAGTGACCTGCATGTATTCTTCTGAAATTTTCGTGACGGATAACCTACCGAAGTTAGTGTGGTTGGTTTTCAGACTCATCCTGTGTAAGATATTGTACAATTAGGAAAGAGCGAAACATTCAGTTCACGAAGATGTCCAGCAGAATATGATTGACTGGAGTTGTTTTATGAGGTAAAAAAAGGTCTCTCTCTCTCTGTATATATATATATATATAGACACACACACCAGCTGTACCTATGCGACTTCGCCCGCGTGTACTATAGAAAAGAGTAACTAACTTTTAATTACGTATTAATTGATGGCGATACTATATTCTCTGTATATCTTTAAAACTTCAAATACAAACCGTTTTATCCAGTCCACTTCGCTGAGCGTACTTTAATTGCAGAACATCCTTGTTTTTAATTCATCTTTATTTCTCTATAAAATAGCTGCCCGCCTGCGGCTTTGCCCGCGTGAAATTATGTAATGTAAACTGTAACTCTGGATAAAATATGTGATGGAGGCATTTAACAGCTAGAGTACTCAATAACAGTGAACTATAAATTGTCTAAGCTCAGTGTAAAGAGCGTGATATGCTCGTATGATGTCATAGTAATTCCCATCGTAAAGTTTTGCACGGGATACGAACCCGTAACCCCACCCCTCCCACACAACAAACTTTATACAATACCTGAGTGAATGCTCAAAGGCAGGCCGTGATAATTATTTCGTATGTACAGGCTACAGTCCAAAGAGGTTTTATTTATAAGTAGGTTGGCAAAAATTAACAACTGTTGAATTATGTCTCCATGATCATTCTCTTTTTTTCGGGAGACTGTAACATTTTACTGCTTTTAACGTCCTTAGTTTTCAAATTTAATTAAATCCTGAATTCGATTTATAGTTATTTACACAAGCTTCATTCTTATCAAAAAACCATCTCGATATCTCAACGGGTATAAGCGGTACAGATGATTATTTGTGTAATATACACATTTGGCATTTATATATTGCAACTATTAATATCTTTAAAACATGTATTTATTATTTATTTGCTAGTTGAATGAGCTGAATTAATGTTCATGTATATTTACGAATGATATTTTATGTATAGACCACGGCCGTAGAAGAACAGGTCTGGACACTCGCCTATCTACCAATGTATTTTGCTTGACTCCCTTGTTGTTTGGCTGCAGTTCGTCAAGTTACCGAGAATGTTGTACTTTTTAGCGCTGTAATCCGGGCGGTCGGACTCAAACTCCGCCCACTTTTTTCCATTGTTAACATTATAAAGTAAATAAACATTTCTGGAGCCATGATTTCAAATTTTGAGCGAAGGAAGTATTTCATACATTGATAAAAAATACGTTTTGATAAATTGTTTATCTTAGCGGAAAGGAAGTGGGCGGAGTTTAGTCCGACCACCCTAACATCAGCGCCAATAAAACACAATATTCTTGGTAACTAGGTGAACTACAGCCAAACAACAAGGGGGTCAAATATCCAGGCGAGTGTCCAGACCCGTTCTTCTACGGCCGTGGTATAGACTTTAAGTGCAGGTAAGGATGTATGTATTATTATGTGGAATAAGAAGTGTATTCCTTGTGCCATAGAGGAGTGCGAAGCCTGTACGTAAGACAGTTTAGCTAGTTATGTGGAGGGAGTTCTTTGTGGATCGCCGGAGGAGTAGGACGTGTTCCTTGGCGTTGCTCGAGGCCGTGACGCTGCCCAGGGACGCCGATATTACTGTCACAGAGGGAGGACCGTGAGACGAGATCGGGCTCACAATCCTGGAGGCTTTGATCCACGTCGGAGGCCTACGAGAAGATCGGTATCGTTGCCAGTTTAGTACTGAGGCACGGTCAGCCAGCACCGTGTTTTTTGTTACATGGAAAGACAGACGTTAACAGCGAACTAACACTTTATTGGACTGTGCTGAAGTCTGACTCTATAGCAGAATGTTTACGGTAGTTAGTGGGTAGAAGGCTTCAGTAGCTGTATTATTTGATATTTTATTTGTTTTTTCCCATAGTTTTTATCGCAGTTATTTACCATTGCGTTGGTTACATTGTACCTTCTCCTAGCCATTTTCTTATTCATTATATGTCGTTACTCGCCATGCCAATTCAATAGATTAGCATTACAAATTTTGTCCCGTATCCATCGATCCTTCCCTGAGAGAACTGTCATTTTAAATTTGATTCCATTTTTTTCTACATTTGTGAGTTGTTATTTAAATTTAGAGTTGTCTGTATTTATAATTGAAGTTTCACGTTGAAGTTGTATGAAACTGGTCGGCCGAGCCAGAAGTATTTTTGTCGAGTCTCATTTATATTACCACCAGCAACGGGCAAACATCGAACCCCAACCCTAATAACAGTATATAACAGACTGGCCGTCCAGCATATGACCACACACAGTATCACACATGTGACATATTGAATTTTCAAATTTCATAAAATCCGGAATTCGATTTGTTTTTATTTACATAATCTTCATTCTTATCAAAAAATCATCTCGATATCTCAACGGGTATAAGCGGTACAGATGATTATTTGAAAAATACATTTCATTTTTTAACAGTTTTCAAGGATGAATTTCGAAAAATTCTAAAATTACTGTTTGATATTAATTAAAGATACGTTTTATCTTTTTAATAGCTTTCAAGAACGAGTTTCGATAAGTTCTAAAAATTATTTTTAGATATTTACTTAAGCATCAATTTAAAAAAAAAGTCATCTTAGAATTTGAAATGGTTTAGGAGAAATCACGGATTAATGAAAAACACATTTTACGACTTTTCACCCCCTTAATTTTCTAATTTCGACAAATTCTAAAAATTTACAAATATGCATTTGTTTGGGCAAAATTTTGAAGTTAAAAAAATTATGATAGCTTTCCCGGTTAATGAGATATCAGGGATTCCTTGAAAACACATTTCACCACATTTCACCCCCATAATTATCTAATTTGGAAAAATCCATTATTAGTGGGTGCCTACGTGACAAGGGAAAGCTTCCCTCAAAATTTAATGGTTCTAGGTCCAGCGGTTCGGACTGTGCGTTGATGAGTGAGTGAGTGAGTGTGTCAGTCAGGACACTTAATTCTATATATTAAGATATATAGGACGTTACCCACACTGTACTATTATTTTGTTTTCAAGTACTTTATCACGAAGCTATTCGTGTTTAGTTTATTATTAGCATAACAAACACAATACCATTTATACCATGTATTAGCCACAATTCCCACATGCAGAAAATCTGCACCCAGTTCGCGTTGATGGGAAATGAACGCAATAGCCTCTACGTAACCGCGGCCGCTGTGTATATATTTTCAACATTAAAACTGATTTTACGTTGTGTAAAATCTTCTGCATTACGTCATGTTTTTACATTTACTGCAGCTACGTTTGTTAATTTAAAACGGCGGTTTTTACTAATCAATTGGCTATACAAAGGGGTAGCTTTTCCAATGACGAGTGATCATCTATTTGACCCATTGATAATTTTTTACCTCCTGTAAACTCGAGGCATCTTTCATATCCAAACACAACTTTTGTGAAAGGAAATTTTTTGCCCCACAAAGCTGTACTTTCAGTAACGTGAAATACGTTTTTAATTGTGACAACACTAGTCTTCTTTCGTGCGAAGAAATTTCATTCTACATGGACCATTATATGTTCCACCATCAGTAAAAACTTAACTCATGGTAGAGTACAGCAAAAGTTTCTTAAACAAATAATATTTCTTAGGCGATTGCGAATCGGAATAAACAGAATTTGGTTTATTTGGTAGATCATGAGCCCCTCTTTCATCTCTCGCCTCTTTATTGACGTCTACTCCCGGAACAACCTGTGTGTGTGTGTGTGTGTGTGTGTGTGTGTGTGTGTATATATATATATATATATATATATATATATATCACAGATGACATATGCGTGTATGTATTCTTACTCCTATTCATAAATAAATTAGCTCACATTAGGCAAGGATACATAATAGTTCAGAAGTATTAAAATACCTTATAATGCCGGTACTACGTTTGTCTTAAGGGGATCCGAGATAATCTACGCGCTTATTATCAGCAGAAGTAAGTATCACAGATTATGACAAACACTAAAAAACAGGTTAAGTATTTCTCAATTACCATGCGAAGTAATCGTTAAAATAAATGTTTAATGTATTTCGTTGTGAAATTTCATGATGTTTATTCTTAAATGGTATTAAAAATGCCCTTTTCCACGGCAATGCGTGATTATTGCCGTTTGCTTTTGTACAATAGTAGGCTGGAATTGTCATTTCAAGCAAGTCAGTTGAAATTATGGGTCTAGAGATTTGGGATTTTACATGCCTGCCCATATACAGTATTCCAAAAAAAAACGAATTATAAAATTTTAAAACCATTCATTGCTTTCATTCCTCTTATGAACATAGTTATCAGCATTGAATAATTTGGGGAGACACCCTTCAGAGTCTACTTACTGTAAAATAAAGAAAAATATGTGTATATTCCTGCCAGCTATTCTCTATTGTAAATAGTACAATATGTACTTTCGTTTTTTATTCACTCCGGTAAACTATTACGTATATTTTATTTTGAGGTTATTGAAGTAATGATACCTACTTAACGTTATGTGATTCAACAATTATTATAGTACCTATTTTATTCGACATAAGGTTATTTTGAAACATGTTAGTGGTGCTTACACGTCACATTCATGTAATATATTTAACAACACATTGGCTCTGAGTAAAACAATATGAAAGTTACGTGAAAGTTAATGACAAGCCCGAACTTGATTGAAGACGGATTTGTTAAATTATTTATGCCAAGGTAGTTTAGATTGATACGTATTCAAGGTAACGTTTAATTTTGTAACATAACAAGGAATTACAAACTTTGAGAAGTAGATTAGAATCATGGATAAGTGTTATTGACTGGCCTACAAGGTTTACGTTTAGCTGTGAATAAATGTATTGTAGATATGTATTGAATTTTTTTCGGTACAAAATGTAGATCGCAATATGGTGCGATAAAAAAAGTTTGTGTTAAGACTATTCGTTCCTATTTATGCTGTTTCTGGGAATATAATTAATCAATGGTTAATGGGACAATGTTGCGTAAAACCATTACACAGATGTTTAAAAATGGGTCTCAACGCGTAGCCTTAATTTTTAAGCAAAAATTGAAATTATTTTGACAAATTTTCGATCCTAATTAAATTTCATTAGGTCAGTTACAATTCAGAATTTTTTCTCACGAACTTAGTCCACATAGTAAATAATTTTTTCAGTAAATCTATGCAACGTTTTTATGGTTTCTATATAGTTCTTAAGAATAAATATTGACATGATTTTGGTAAACTATATGCTCTGCTTAAATTTCTTTAAGTCGATAACCATCCAGAATTGTATATTTTTTTGTTTTGATTATTTTAGGATGCATAGCAAAAAAAAATTCACAATATCTTTGCAACTGTTTTACGATTTATTTAAAGATCTTAAGAATAACATTGGTAAAAAACAGCGGAAATAGGTATGGCCGCAAGTTATCGTTGTTTTTCGTGACTTAGATTTGTACGGCGGTGTTCTATAAAATGCGACCTTAACACTCACCTGCATTCAGACTCCAAGCCACAAATAAAAGAATGAACTGTTCTTTTACACACATACTAAAGTTATTATGGCTGCATTTTTCTCAGTGTCTTAAGATATTATTCAGAAGTTTGGATTTACCCTGCTTCAAGACTCGAGAAAAAAAATATTTGCTGCATTGTCATTGAAGTTGGGAAAGGACCACAAACTTATTTTCTCTGACTTACCCCAATAATTCCTTGGTCAGAATGTCTCCGTATCGATCAGACTCAGCTTGCTCTGGCGACATACGCGTGTTTAGTAAGCACAGGGGGCTTCTACTATCGACTGAAGAGCATGCAACCTCTCTCCGAGATGCAGCCAGTCTTCCAAAGTGACGGACTTGATGCGGATCTGCACTGCGACATGATGCGCTGATAAGCCAGGATGCCAGGCGATCCTAGGTAATTAATTAGATCTTGATGTGTCGCCATCGTCAGCTCGTTCCTGCTGATACTCCTGGGAAGCATGTTCGACTGTTGACTTAAGGAAACGATAAGACTGTGTGAGGAATGTCTTTCCTCCGATTAAAATATTTCCGCTGCCGAGAGGCATTGGAAGAGATGCTGGGTGGATCCCCTCTGAGTCTACTGCTTATCTCTCGGCGAGAGCTCTAAATCTTCTGGGTAATGGGAGTTACCTCACTCTGTCTTTCATTCTCTCGAGCACACACGCCCACGAAGATCAGCCGCGACATTGGAAGGTACAGCCACTTACGTTGTTCCGGGCCTAGTCCTAAGCCTTAGGTCTGAGTCAGACATGCAATAAAACTTTTACTGTCTCTACAAGAGTGAATTTCATCTTTCTGATGTGGGGGAAGAACATGTAGTTGTACTTTGGGACCTTCTGGTGCCTTTACTTTTACGCGGGAACTGTATGTCACTATCTCCAAGAAGCGGAAGATCGGATTCTTTCTTAAACACGCACGGTAACTATCTAAATACAGACAGGACAATAAAATACTTTCCTCAACCGGAAAGTTGTAAAGTATTTCACTGATGAGAATTCAAAAGAACCTACGTGCGTATTAAAGAAGGAAGGTGAAAAAGCATATGCAGGGAATCCATCTGGTATTCATACCGTAATAAATTACTCGAAATTTAACTGCTGAAAAAAACTTTCACTGAGATTTTTAAGTGTTTGTTGCAATGGGAGTTTTCAATTATAATGTATTGATTTGCGGACATACGCCATTGCTAATGTTTTGCTGATAAAACATGTGTTTAATGACAAATTAAAAAAGAAAAAGAAAAAGAACGAAATAAAATTATGAAACACACAAAAAACGCAGAGGAATTCTGTCAGTTCTTTATTAATTATTATATTAGACAACAAAGCATTCTAGAGATAGAATTCAGTCGTATATCGACACAGCACCCAGGTGCAAAAGACAGACACAAATATTAAACCAGATTCCCAATATGAAACAAGATGTAAATACACAAACACAGTGAACAGCGGACAACAAACAAAATACAACAGAAGTTAAAAACAACGAAAAAATTCAATGTTTCGAGAATTGCGATTTATTCCCGTCTTCAGATTGAAACACAGCTGGTCGGGCTGTATAAACCCCAATTTTCCAGCGAACTTCATTCGCATCTTGGTGTTCCGACCAGCTGTGTCTCAGCCTGAAGACGGGAATAGATCGCATTTCCGAATCGTGGCGTTTTTTCACCGTCTTTAACTTATGTTGTGTTGTCCATTGTCTTTTGTTTGCTGTTTTGGTCTATTTCAATTTTTTTTCATATTGGGAATCTCGTTCTGTATGTGTGTCTGTCTTTTGTGTCTGGGCACTGTGTCGATATTCGACTGAATTCTATCTCTAGAATGCTTTGTTGTCTAATATAATAATTAATAAAAAACTGACAGAATTCCTCTGGGATCTTTTTTTTTTTTTGTGTTTTATATATTTTATTTCCTTTTCATTTGTGTAATTTGTCGTTCAACCCAACTTTTATCAGCAAAACATTAGCAATGGCGTGTGTCTTCACACCAATAAATTATAAAACTTTCACTGAGACCAAAAATTCCATCACATTGTGGTGAGTGTTGACATCTGTCGCCGTTTTATGGTTATCTGGATTTCATTATTTATTTATCCTACGTAAGATTGAATATTTTATCAAACAGTAATACTGTATTGAGACAAAGTGTGACTTATATTAAATTATAGTTTTCCTGGACAAGACGTAAACAATTGGAAACATGAAAATATGAAAATTTAAATATGTTAAGCAATTTTGTGTTTAAATTCACGTATAGGCCTACGTATATAATTTCTAAGACTATTTAAATTCTTTCCTAGTCGAGACTTTCATAAATGTCGAATGATCAAGTCACAGTCTGAGAATCTTGCTTATGATTTACAAGAAATCTGTTTTGAGTGTTAGTATACGAAATTGTATAAAGTCAGAAACATATAACCATAAATAATAAAATAATCTCAAAATTTTTTGATTACGAAATATTACAATGCTTGTTAAGACAAATGTCCAGTGCCCTTGTAGTCAAAGAATTTTCTTTCTGCGAGTAGCATGTGTGTTACTATACAACAGCCGGCATTGTTGCTAAATTGTTGATGGGCATTATTTGGTGTTTCACACATTGCAGTTGTATTTTCCGTTGACGAATTCTATATGGTATTGAATGCAGGTTTAAATTAGAGAGTGGATTTGTAATTTTTTCACTTAGAGGTCTCCTTTTTTTTTTTTTTTTTTTTTTTTTTTTTTTTTTTTTTTTTTTTTTTTTTTTTTTTTTTTTTTCCAAGTATAAAACTGGACAGTAAATCTGAGCCAGACATTAATTTAAGTGAATGTGTTTACAGTTTAACATTACGTGTTACAAAACTCTGCTAAGACAGCATATTTGTTAAATTGTATATGTGTGATATATTTAATTCCCTTGCGTGTTCACAATATTATAGTTATTTGCGTGCAAAACTACAATAAATTTTTTTAAAGAGATTTTAACTCAGAATTGGCACTGAATACTTATAGTCCTTAATAGCTTTATACTTCGTCACAAGTTAACAAGGTAGGTACTTTTACCCGAAAAGAGTTTTAATTGCATCAGAGTGAAAAAATTATCTTACAATGTTTTATTCTCGATACTCCACATTGAAACAACCTATCGTCTTTCTTCACTCCAGACTTATTGTATCGTCAGTAAGCTCTCTTTCTCTTCAGCACACCTTCCGTCGCAGTCTTGTAGCCCATTCATGCTCGCTATTCATTGTTTCGCTCCAATCCAGATCTTCCTTCACACTCCTAGTGACAGGGACAAAGCGGGGCTGCATCCAGCGGGCTCCAGTTGGCGTGACTAGTTCTTGTAAATCCTTAATACCAGGGTAGCAAACAGTAGAATGAGAAGTATATACATACTGTCCTGCCAGAAAGCAGTCGCCACCCCGTTAATGAGAAGTATATACATACTGTCCTGCCAGAAAGCAGTCGCCACCCCGTTACTTCTACAGACAAAGTGTATTGAGCGTTTATTTTGTCTGGTGTAACAGAGAATCATATGAGGTTGTCTCTCGTGAGTGAGTGAGTGAAGAGATTTTGGTCAGCGCTTAACATCGAGGTCCTTAGCACTGGTCTGGGGAGACATGAGACGAGTATGGAACAGCACCGGAATGAACGGGCGGGGAAAACGGGAGATCCCTGAGAAAACCTGCCGACCATCAGCATCGTCTGCACGATTCCAATATGCAATCCGAATACGAATCCGGGGACCGACCCCGCAGGGAATAGAAACCGGATCACCTTGGTGGAAGGCGAGAGGTCTGATTCTACGGCCACCACAGCCCTCCTCTTGTGAACGACCGTATAATTTGACAACAATATTTCCTAAAGGTACTGAAACAAAATACCTATTAACGTATCCGGTTATGAGTGAGTCAGTATCCTACGACACTTAATTATACACGAATATAAATTAAACTAAAATTACAGTTGATTTGGCATGCGAACTGTCGTGCTTTGAGAAGCAAATGCCACGTTGCCAAATTGTTAAAATGCTGCTGTTAACTTCCAGAAACTGTTAATATCGTCATGGAATACGTGATGTCTTTCACCGAGCAGAAAAGGCACTTCTGACAGCATTTTCAATTTTATATATCACCCTTTAAGAGAAATTTATTTCCGAACTTCGTCGAAATTTTATTCCAATGGAGATAATTTTCGAACAAGGGAGTGTTTGAAACATCGTGAGATAATATTCCGGACGTCTGATAACATACATTTAATACATTTTTGTCGCAGGCAATACTTCAAATAGGACTAGAGGGCTTACTGATAAGGAACCGTGTCTACAAAATATTTTCTATTGTAGATACGTTTCTTTGACACTAAGCAAATAAAGATGTGTCTATGCTTAGATTCCCGTCTTTAAGCAATTTGGATCTCTCTAAATCCAGCTGCCTCAATAAAAAAAACTCATCCGAGCATGCATGAAGAATGAAAAAAACTATATAAGTAATTTTGGTTTGAGCCGGCTGCAGTGGAATGAATGTGACGAGATAACAGGAGTTCCCTGCGTAATTGAATACGTGAGAGTCTCCAGCTACAAAACGTCATCATGAAATTGCCTGGCATCGATGCAGGCATCGTAAGTAATCGTATCAACCATTTTTCATTTAAAGAACATTTACGATAAATTTATTGTCTGAAAATTAGAAGAAAAAGTAAGATAGATTTTTTTACAATTTCGGACATTTTCATGTTATCACCATACTCTGAACTGACCGGTAAACTCGTTTAGTTCTTGGTAACTGATAGAGTATAATTTTTTTTCTGCTTGGATGGTGACATAATCGCCAAATTTTGCATACGTTAAAAGAGGCTCAAACTGTTAAAACTATAAAATTAAAAAATTATACATAATTTGAGTTATATAATATTTTATTTGTAGGTGTTTTTAAATTAACGAACTCAGTGAAAAAAATACTCTGATTTAATTACTGCTGAAAATATATTTATTTGATAGTAAAATTTTTAATGGTTTAACGATGAAACAATATGTAATAAACATTCACAAAATATAATTTTTTCCTTTTAAAGTACCGAGTGTCGTGTGTAACGTAAAAGTTAAAGCAGAAAGACTGGCATTCCGTGCATTATTATTTACTGTATAGTATTTATCCTGCTTTACTTCGTATACTCAAAACTGTATACCGTGTCTTCTTAAGTAGTATTTACCGTTTCAGTATCCATGCGTTGTGACTTTTCAGTTTATTATAACTGCAAAAAGAAACACGACTTGCGTTTCTACATTCAAGAATTTTTCTAGTAGTTTGAATAACAAAATGTTAGTCGTTTTTTTTTCTTAACAGTCTCTACGATCGTAATCTTAAGCAATTAAGAATTCCCATGACGTAATTTACTGATGACACATCTGGTGTGTGAGGAAAAAGTACCCACTTTTTTTAACGTAGTTGTAGCCAGCACAAATGTTATGTACAGTAACAAAGCACCAAGTAATTTTAACAAATTGAGATCAAAGTTAAATATGTATTAACATGTTTTAAACTTATTTTATTGAGCTCATTTACTCTTTCTTAAAAGAATTCGTTTGCAAAACATGTTATTTTGGTTTCACGGCTACCAGATATTTCGGAAGGTGAGAGAAAAGGTAAAACAAAAGTACTCGTGCATCTGCGTATGAAAGAGATGAAAAACCTTATAAAAGACGAATCTTAAGATAGCGTTTGGCTCAATTCCGCTGCATTCGTGTTTTGCGTGGATTCTACATGGCCTTGTGTGAGACAATATTCATATTGTGTATGAAGATCTATATGACACACACTTTCCTTATCCTGTATAAGCTTCTAGAGAACTACTTTGTTACTGTAAATAACAGCGGGCTTGAAACGTACAGTCCCGATGCACGTGACACGATATAAGACACGTAGAGAACGACACGTAGAGAACGACACGAAAACAAAGTTTAACCCGGCCACAATTCAAGAGTATCACAGTGTCTGGTTTTTATTAAAGCCTACAAAGAACTACTATGATATACACACGCAATGTACTTTTAATGAAATTAAAGTGCGTTGCCTTTTTTAGTTGCAGGTCAATGTAATTAACGATGGATTTATCCATAAATGGAAAGTATACATGTCGCTATTTTGCAGTGGAAATGCGATATCTTCGATGATGTGCAGATTACTTTTACAGCGTGCAGTAGATGTGGTGCTGAAAGTAAAACACAAAACCATTTTTTTAAGACCATCGTATTTTAGTGGTGCCAAGAAAACGTTTTTGTAATGACCACAAAATAAATTTTGCAGGGCGGATAACTACAAAATACTTAATAGCTGTCACAAAATATTTATTTGCATGCTGTATTTACATTATTAAGATTCGTTACTTTGCTATCTAATTAAGTAATACTACACATACCTGTTAGTAATAAATGTACCGTCATCAAGAAACCTATAATAGGGTTTATTTTAAAACTTAGATTTTGAGTACAGCCATTTGTCTAGATACTGCTTAATTTATTATTACAAAGCTGGAAATATAACTCAATAGCTTAAATTATATGCACTGTTTGGCTTTTCAAGGTTGCTTATTGTTTACAGTCTGGTGTGACGTGGCATAAATGAATATAAATATTCTGTAAGCGAAAACCACCGGTCGTGCGACCACTTTCGCCGATCTGACGTCGGAAATGTCTTGTGCTTGAAGGGCTGTTGCAGTTCCGATTCACATCACTAACATCATGTCATGTCTGTCTGTTTCCAGCAAGCCACGTGTATCATATGGTTGTAAAAATGATACAATTAAAACAAGAAATTGTAATACGTAAACATTTCATAAACGTAAATGCAACCAATTTCTTTATTTCCTCAATATTTTGATAAGTTAGTTATAATAACGATACTAATGACGTACAGACTAGAACTCTTGCCTCCCTCCAAGCCGTTACGGGTTCGATTCCCGGTGGAGGCAGTCTCCAATTTCATGCTGGGATAAACGTGGCGAATGTTGAAACAGGCCAACTGGTTTTCTCAAGATACTCAATTTTCCCCGCACCATGTATTCCGATGCTTCTAAATCGTAGGAATTCATTTCACGTAAAATTTTTGGAGTCTTCTCTAGGGTTTCCTACCCACAGAGGCGGATTTAAACAATTATCTTAGCGGGCGGTGGCCAGAGGTGTATCCAGCCATGGATCTTAGAGGAGGGAGGAACGATAATACATTGACAAGTAGATATACCCACACCCCCATACCCCAAACAAAATAAGTAGGGTCCCGGTGTCCTCCTCATGAAAAAATTTGGATTTGAAAGTGCAGAATTTTACTATTTTAGTTATTCTCAAGACAAAAATTTGAATTAATTGTTTTAAGAAATGATAATTTTTTGACGATAAATTGTAATTTGAAAGTGAAAACCTTCGAGCTGATGTTTTAAAAATTTAAGTACTTATTAAATATTCTGCGTCCACAAGACATTATAAATGTGTTAGCATTTGAAAACAAAACATACTTTCATTTTAGTGAGTAACAAACTAAGTTGCACAAAACATTTTGTAATCTAAACTATACATTTTGTTCAATATTACAGAACCACTGCATTATTTCATGCAGTTCTTAAAAAACACGTAAGGAAATATAACCAAGTTTACCACGCAAATGTTGGGCGCGACCTGGTAAATTTTGCAATAAATTTGGTTCTATTGGTCGCTGGTCGACGGATTATCTCTGGGGTCTTCCAGTTCATCCTCCTCCTCATTCCGGTGCTGCGGCATACACCATCATGTCACGCGATGCAAGCGCTGAAGACATAACTGTTAAACTCTGGTCAAAATATCTTCAGTCACTTCAGAGCTACATGTTACGGGAACATGCATCTAACATAAACCAACAGACTTATTGAAACGAAATAATTTATGCTGAAATTAGATGTTGCGTGACACTAGCTATTCGTTTAAATTTAAGTATAATCAAAAGAAACTGTTGTTGCAATGTTACATATGATTGAACATCGAGGGCAAATCCTCACGTTTCTATATTTCAAACACAAAATTATGTTGTTTTGTGTTTTTATAACAATCCTGCAAGATTTATATAACTTCAGTCGTAGTTATTACATTACAAAACAAATTCAATGTTTTAGCTGGGAAATTTTCCGTAACGTGCAAATTTTGACTCCGGCATTCGGTTATGGGAATACTGTGCAAGCTTAAATATTGTCCTTGAAATATTAATGTTGTCACTACTAGCAACCACTAGAAACGTGTACTAAACAAACACTATTTCAAACAAATTAAAACTTAGAATTTGTTACTCTTGAACAAGCTTAAACTGCTTTCACGGTATAAAGAACATAATGAAAAACGAACTTGTAGCACAGTATCAGCACCGCCGTCTCCTGTTTCTTGAAGTTTCAGCAGTTTATTAAAATGTGTATACAAATGATTTTCTTTCTTGTAGCACATACTGATATGCCTTCTGGTTAGTATTCAACCCGACAAAATGACATAACCCATCACTTTATTCACTACACACTATAAAAGGAGTGTGAAAAGAAATGATGTCGTCTTAGTTCGTACGCCCTCACTAGATATCCTGTTATGTATGATTTGGTGAGCTGCGGCCTGACATACTCACCCTCCTGCTGAGGAAGGGTCGAAAGAGACATCACACAAAAGAAAAGACAGGGAATATATTTTCCAGCGAGCACAGTACACAAAGTTTCTCGAGCAATAGCAACCATCGCTTACATAAAGCGAAGCGAGATAGTAGAAGTCGTTTAACAATATTGCATTTGGCAGTAATTCTTTCCAGGAGTTAACATGCCATAACATCACTGTTTTACTGCCGATGTCAGTAAATCATTATTTTCATTCGTAATTACCAGACATAATTTAAAAAAAATTAATATATGCTTAAAACTGTATTCACATAAAATGTGTACATTCCTCCGCCTAACGGCTTTAAAACCGCCACTGCCTAACCATAAACAATATATTTTATAGAGACAGTGGAAAAACGAAAGACTCTTTCGTGCCAGCATACTTTGCAAATTAGTGTAGTGACCTGAAACTTGTGTAATTAGAGAATTGCTAAAAGGCAAGTCACAACTATTTCAGTACGGACGCACCAAGAGCTGTCATTGGTCCAGTCAGATGGCGACCACCAATAAAGAAAGAGGAATGTCAGGTATGTGCATTGTTATATTGAAGCCTATCAAACAGTGAACTATTCCCACAATGCACCAGTGTACCTAGATATGTATAATACCACGTTGATTACTGCATGGTATTACTAAGAATCTGCAATATTCGCGTTGTTTTTTGGTGAAAGACTAACTTCACTGACCTGTATAAATCAGAGGACAATCTGTGATTAAGTTGCCAACGAACATTTATGTGTTGTCATGTATGTGTGTGACCTCCTTACAGAAGACTGGTGAGATGAGGTAAGAGGATTTTACGGCTTAAGCGAGCACCAACTGGCCATGTGTTTGTGTGAATGAAACGCGGCACCAAGGGCAGTGTTGGCCGGCTCATCTGGTGCGCCATCACCTATAGCGCAAGACAATTGAACGGCGCGGCGTGCAGAGGTATCGTATATTACTGACCTGACTGACACTTTCAGTGGTAACCCAATATTATTATCGGTGAAAATACTATAAACAATGTGAATTGCGTGTTTCTAGTGTAGTTTCACGTGAATCACGTGACTAGTTTTTCAGATATATCTGATTAAAGAAATATTTTTTAGCCATTTTGAGAGGCTTCCATATAATTATTTTTAATTGACGTGACGTTTCAAAATTACCTTTCCGTCGTCGTTTGAAGTGTATTTTCTTTTCGTACATTGGTACAATGGACGCATGTGGATTGGTTTCGTAAAAAAACGTATTTAAGAACACTCTGCAACGCAGCGCATGGTAGGCGGCATCCTTAAGAACCGATTAGGGTGAAGCAAGGCGAAGGGGCTACACAACAGCAATTCCCGTGCCAGGATTCGAACCAAGGACCTCTCGCACTGTATTCCAGCGCCTAACCGATTACGCTACAGAGGTCAGCTGGAGAAGTTGGGCCACATCCCTGTAGCAATCCAAGACATTGTCTGTCAATGAAAGGCTTTCAACGAGTTTACAGGTATTTGGAGACTAGTGTGCAGCCAGAAATTAACGTACATTTTGAATACAACTTGTTATTATCATTTTAGAATATATTATAAGAGGATTGTTCTCTACTACAAGGCATCAAAAACATACTTTAAGGGTAAAACGTTCTCTATTTATGTTCTTAGTTATTAATTTATTTAACTCATCAGTTTTTACGGGATAAATGTGGTTAGGTCTGTTGACTATTTTAAAGGCAAGCTAAGGAAAGAAAAAAATAAAAGTACGGGATTCAGAAATATAATATACTTTGTCTATGCCATCCAACTGTGGGTTGCATTTTGTTCGTTGTGAGTATTCATATGGCTCAGAGGGTACATTCGAATTCCATTTTTCCCTTTCCCTAATAAACACGATCCATATATATATATATATATATATGCATATATGCATATATATATATATATATATATATATATATATATATATATATATACACACATATATACATATAGGGATCGTGATAAATTGTCACATTACAAAACCGTTTTAGACAATATCATTGCAAAATCCAAACTTTGACGTCAAATAATAAACGTTTGTCGTACTGTTGATTCAAAAATAAGGAAAGATGCTCAACACATGCACAAAAAAAACGCACTTTTAAAGAATGGCATACATAATGTGGAATATGTCGGTTTGTATGCTGCTCTATGTAGGCCTAAATAGGCTCGCTGCATAATTTAATGTGTGAGATGAAGAAGGTAACGATTCCACTTCGGCCGAATTTCGGGAAAAAACGAAACACTGTTTTGCGGCTAAAGTGTACTTTGAATGGGAAAAATTACAGTCTTACATAACTTTGTTGGGATTTCTGGAAATTGAACATAACCTACGAAATATAATATATTTTATGTATACAAATGTATATATATTCTAAGCTAAATCAATATTTTCCTTTATGATCTCAACAAGTTGAGGGTACTTTTGACGTTTGGTAAAACTTCAATTTACAGGCATGCTTTCATAATAGAAATGAAGTTAATTACAATAATAGTATGCTCTATGCCGTCGTTCATACATTATAAGTTACTGATACATATTTCCGACTTACTGTTGTACATTTATAATATTATCAGACTATATTAACAAAAGAAACACTGCTGGAGCTACGCTCGACGTAAATAGCTAATCACAAATTTATTTCAATTTTCTATTATTTTTTCAGAAGAGAATGTTTTAATTTTACAACTTATTTCAAAATACAAAGTCGCATGCCAGTTTAAGTAACCGTAGAATATTTTTTTTTTCTAAATCTATGAAGCTAAACGTAAAGTATACAGCTTGGCTGTACCAGTTCATTTTCGGTAAAATGGAGAGTGATTTTCTTCCATCTCACCTATTCAATTATTGTAATGTATGGGTACTGTCCCCTACAACATGTCCTTTTCTATTATTTTAATTTTTAGTTTTCTTCGACATTCCTTTATTTCGCAATGGAGTATGTCCAAGCAACTAAACCCGGTCATGTACGTAACTTACACCCAGGATAGCAGTCTCATAAAGCTGTGTTGCTTATCTCGTAATATTCACTACAAATTTAATTTCCTCACTAATTGATTTATCAACATGACAGTTGCTTTAACTTTGCCATTCTAGTGCAGCATGTGTTAAACATGTTGCCTGACCAGCAGGCGTTGTTACATATATTAAAAGTTTATCTAGAAAACGGCCTGGTGTAAACGAGATAAGCTGATTTTTTCTGTGTAAGAGGCAGAAAATCAATGGCCTGTCAACTGCAGGTACAAACCATGCCAGCATAAGGCGTCTAGTGCTTTAATTTTTTATGTGTTATTTTAAGCGATAACTATGTCATTTAATTTTTGTGCTATACGTATAGTTACTAGTTCTAAGCATAATTATGTATTTGTTCTATTTGAGATTGATATTTATTTAAATACGGTAGGCATGAAAAGCCATTTTAAGCCATTTTAAGAAAACCTACTATCGTGTTTATAATAAGAGTACTACATTTTAAAATTTATAGAGCCATAGTTTAAAGTTGGATTTCTTATCATATGTACACAACACACGGTTAGAAGAATATATAAAAAAACATATTAATCGCCATTTCCTGCAGTATATTCCAAAAACAGTTAATTGACGCCCCTTAAGAATAGAGACGTAACAGTGAACACCTATCGTTACCTGAAAGATGCAGAATTCCTGTCGGCGAACATGTATTCTGTGGTACGTATTTTGCAAATAGCTACTATTTTATAACATAAAATATTTTTAATCCTCTGTCCCAAGTTTCTACATAAAAAAATTATTTGTACAGACGACCTAAACAAATATCAACGTTTAAAAACAATTCATATATGTTGTAAACGATCTCGTTTTTATTTCACATTTTCACAGTGCCATGCTTGTAAGGAACATAGAAAAGTCATTTATTGTTAAAATTTTTTTGTCAACTCTTTTACTCGAGAAATAAATGACAGAAATTTCCCGTTATGACAAATACTGTAAAATGGCTCATAAGATGGTGATAACAATTGAAAACTTAATATTCAAAAGGGACTAAGCGCCAAAAGGTAAGTTTCTAGATAATGACGAAAACAGTATATTGCGACAAACAAATGAACAAGGAATTATCCAAGTGTGTTCACATATTTATTAAAATAGAAAAGTAGTAAATAGGAGCAATCGAACAGTAATTAATACAAAACACTTATGAACAACAATATATATTTTTTAAATGAACTAGAATGTGTTGATGTTACGCCAACCATCTAATTGTGCTGATATACGCCACGCATGAATATCACAAGGAGATAGCACTTTACGTTTGTCTTCGACCTTATGTTTTGGCACATTTCTATGTACCTAACTCATTTTTGTCGAAAATGGTACTTAGCTCCTTTTGAATGTTAAGTCCTCAATTGCTTTTTTACCTCTCTATGTTTTGGTACAAATTAAGAAACACTAAAATTAAATTTTTGTTAAACCATTTTATTTAACACTCAGTTAAATTGTTTTTGAAGAGAATTCACTTGATTTGTGTAATATTTCGAGTCAAGATAGCTGGCGGTTGATGAGAGAACAGTGAAACGTTCAACGGGAAATCTACGGGAAAAGTGCGGCGACGGAAAATGTTGGATAGTGGGAGAGCAGACGAAAATGTTAGACTGAGGTGAGAAAATGTGATCATTAATTCAGAGTGAAATATCTGCTGTCAAAGTTTGCTAAGCGAATTTCATTAAATAGTGCGGTATTTAAGTTCTTCCTTCAATGGGGCTGTTAGGGCGACCTTTAAGGGTGTTCAAGTAGCGAAAAAATATCATAATTTTATATTTGAATGAAACAGTGTTAGTTTGGTAGACGATACTTGTGAGTACAGTTTCCTCTTACAAAACAATTTTAGCTCTCATAGTTTTCTCATAACGGTGCGTCAAAGTCGAAATTGGCATGTTCTGCTGCCATGCAAATAGTGTTTAATAGTATACATTACAGACTGTAACATGTGGCTGTATAAATTATTATAAATAGAAATAAAACAAATTAAAAAAACAAAATAATTTCAAAGACGTTAAGCTCATGAACTTTGTAATGTGTTTGCGGCCTAACAAAAGCACGCTGTTAGTTCCACTCTGAACGACAGTTAGCTAATATTCACAAATTTTTATAGTGGTTTTCACAGATTCCGGATAAAGCAGTTTGAAGTAATTGAATATGTAAAAAAGGAATGGCAAATTTGTAAATATTACTGTTCTAATATATGTATAGTTCCTACATTCTATAAGTGAATAAGTAAATATTTACTCATTTTCCAGTTTTCTTTTTTGCTAATTCAATTATTGAAACTTCTCTATCCGGTATCTGTGGAAACTACGGGCAAATCTGTGAATATTCAATAATTATGATTACGAGTTCATGTGCTACAATCTAAGCGTTGAAATTTTAATTCCATTATTGCTGACAAATTAGTCGTTTGGGTTTCAGAAAATCAATAAATTTGTAAAGTAAAAATATTTCTTCAAAACGGATAAAAATGTGCTTTGAATAGGTTAGCTTGCGTTAGAGAACTCTAGATTTATAGAAAAGGATAGCTAAAAAATACATGCTTGGTCTTATTAAATTCATTCTTTACAAAGTTCTCTTTGTGAGCATTTGAACTTTCAGTGCTACGAAAGAACTGTAAATGTTTCCAACATTGAGCATCAAGATTATTATTGAACCAGTTCAATGACAAAATAATATGTTTCCATTTTTAAAAATCATAACAAAATATTTTACTTGTAGTACAGTTGCCTTGAAAGTATTGATATTTAAACATATGTTATGTTTGTTGCAACAATATGTGTGTTCTCGTAAGAATAGTTTATTCGACAATAGTTTATGTGAATGTTTGTAGAAATTTTTATTAAGCGTGTAGTTAAATCACGGGATTTAATTTAGCAGTTACTTTTTTTTTCATAGTTACTTCGTAGTAAACGAGCTACTTTCACCTACGGTAAATTGCAGCAATGTTATTATGAGTCATAATACCTCACAGTTTAATCCTCGTTGCAGATTGCAATAACCTTGCAAGGTAGGTACGATTATTCGAAGCACATAAGCTAAAACAATTCACGAATTTCATTTCATAAAAATTCATTTTCGAGGAAAATATATATTCCAGAAAACGATTTTTGAATAAGGTTTTTTTTTTTTTATCATTGGTGGCTAAGTATCGATACCTCTTTGCAGTAAGTGAGACTATTCAGGTTTCCTCAATACATATTTTCCTTGACGGATGGCACGTAACTACTGCAAAATATTTGAAATATCAGTAACTAATGTTTGCTCAAAGAGGTAATGTTTGACTGCGTATTAATTCCCAATCACTCATTGTGAGGTATACCTGAAATTTTATCTAAAAAAAAAAGCCATTGATAAAGTCGGTACTTCAAAAAAGTGATTCTCTGTTGTGCTAAGAATTTAGTTGTACACAGCACTGGTGTCTCTTGCTCTACATTCTACGAATTAAAATATCAGTAACAAATCGTAAGAACGCATCGGTGTTTTTACAAAAACTATATATCTGTCGTTTATTTTACGTACATGTCTGTAGAAATGGAAAAGTAGTAATATATATGTTCACTTGGTTAAAGCACAATATAATTTGCAATTCATAACATAAGGGACGAAGCAATTATGCAAACATGTTTTAATAAGTAACATAATTTATTTACAATACTGATAAACTTGTACTGTATTAAAGTATTCTGCTCTAATAAATACAAAAGAATCAACAAATTTTCACGTTTGTTATTATACAACCCAGTGGTTAAAAATTACTGAAATTTTTTCAGTACAAATAATTGAAATTTTTAATTCTTGAAAATTTAATGTATAAAACAAAAAACTGCGGAGCTAAGGCTGTTGTTCAGTAGTAAACTGGAGGACCTTAGACATTTCTAATCTATATGTTGCGACTTGCACATAAAACTGTTTGTTTCAGGTGTTGCAACATTACAAATGTTTGGATCGAAAAATACTTGTATTTTATGTTTTGTAACACCATGAACCTATTGCCAGAGAGGAGTCTATCAATTCCGTGGTACAATCAGGAACTAACTGTTTAATTACAGTGGCGACAACAGCCAGTACATATCACGAGGGAAGCAAATATATCTGTTCTGCAGCAGATCCTGTCCGTTTATAGTGTTCAATAATACTTTCCTACCGTGAATCACGTTAAACACGAACGAATACGCTCTAGATAATTAATTTTTTGTACTTCATAGTTTCGATGGCTTATGTGTTCGTGTGCAACTCAGCTTCTTGTGATACGATGTTTTAACCCTCACTTGCCTTGGGGTTCTACTGGCAAACCATGAACATAAAATGGTGTCGTAATTACCTTATTCGGATTGATGCAGCGAAATGAAAGACGTGTCTGAAAAAGATAAACGCTGCCAAAACCATGCGGCAGATCTGCCGGTGTATACGCAAAGGCGCTGAAACAAAGTTGTGTAAAAATTTTTCTTGACAAAATTGTGGTTATTTTAGATAATAGACTATGTAAGTTGGTTAAACAAGAATTTATTTATAATTTCTTACACGCATTCTGATTTTAAATATTCAGCAAGTGTAACTTCTAGTTCCACTTAAAGTGTCAGTGTGTAAATGTTACTAAAATAGTGTTCCTACATGCGTGCAGCAGTGGTTAAGTGTGGCTTTGTTTCAAGAGACGTGCTCCTTAGCAACAATTATAAGAGAGCCAGTGATATTAAGTGAAAAAAATGTATACCTACTTGTACACTAGCAGCTTTGTTTTATGGCTATTCACAGCTTGCGCGTTGAGCAGAGACGTCGCTCATTCGATTGTGCTAATGATAATTAGGTTACTGCAACCTTACAGGTATGTGATTTGCGAGGAGAAGCCCAAGACACTGAGGGCCGATATTATAAACGTCTTTCGAATGACAACCAACTTCTCTCCCCATAGAGAAAGCATTGGTGAGCAGTTGGTTGTCATTCGAAAGAGGTCTATAGATACGGCCCTGAGAGTTATAAACATCCAATTACTGACTACGAAGCAGATCTATAGCTGTCCAAATAATGTATTTGTACTAGTTTGTACACAATTACTTTTACCAAAGATCACAGGGTATAGCTACAAACACCTCTGAGATGGCAGATGTTGACACACGCACCTACCAGTACAGTACAAGAATCAAGGCAAGATTTCTCTAATAAGACGTCATTGACCACTACAAATCATGTTCATTGACAGCGTTTAACAGATTGTTAACGTGTAGTCCCACCCACCGTTTTGAGTTTTCCATTTGCAAATCATAACATTGCATATTTTCATTTAAATTTCGAAAAGAAATACGACTGTAGCAATTTATTATATTGACGCATTCATTATTAGTCGCCAGTATTCACACACGACTAAACAAATGATTCTAAAAATGCGAACAGTAAATAAACATTAATTCCAAATCGTCTTCTGTTGGCCCACCATAATGCCAAGTGGTTAGAGAGTCTAGACAGATATAATTCGACTTACCTTGCAAAAATACCACTCACTGCCATTGGCGTACCTCAAGAAAATAGTCCATAGTTAAATAAGGCCTTCCCATGAGGATCCGCCTTAGTAAGTTTCTTAACGATCATTTAGCATACACATTGCTGGAAATGACCTCGGATGCTCTGGAAAGATACGTTGAGTTTTAAGGGGTTGAATTTTGTATTGCAAACATTTTAATTAAAGATTTAAGGATCATATGTGAGCTCACCTTTGCTACGACATAGTTTGAATGTCCAATCTTATGTGCGGTTTTATTAAAATATTAAGTCAACAGTTTTATCAAGAATTGTAACACATTTTAATCACAAAGAATGTAGTTGTTCTGGCAACAAACTAAAACTGTTAATTTTTATCAATTAAAGTCAGAACACATAAGAAAGCAGCCTGGGTGGACGTATTTCGCACGTTTAAGGCTCAGGCGTGCAGAAGCAGTAAGGACGACGCGGTACTTCCATCAAGCCTCATCCTAGCCTCTAGGCGCAAATCATTTAACTGGTTCGCTGGCTTCTGTGGTGACCGTATCGTTTCATGATGTAATATTTGAGAAAAAGGTGTGTTGTAGCCTCGTATGACTTCTTAAGTATTCCCAGATAAGGTTACCATGCCTCTAAGGGTGAGTGATAGTTGTCATCTTGAATGTTTGTATTTTTGTCATTGCTTTCCTTCAGGTTAAAGTTTTGAAACTTGAACTAAACAACGGAACAGAATACACATTGAATTTTTGACACCATAAATCTTTATTTTCCATTACTATTGCTACAGATTAAATTGCATTTAAGAAAGTAATAAGAATTCTCTAACGGCAATTCTATCTGTAACAATAGTAACGATATAAATATATATACGGTGTATATAATTCTATCAGTATGTATTCTATTCAGTAGTTACACTTACTCTTCAGTAGTCCCCTTGCACCGTTTCACCCACGATAAGATTACGGGGCGGGGTGGTAGACCATCCCCTACCCACCTACCTGGGACATCATATTGTCGAATCGTGTTCAACATCGCTGCCGCCGATGTGTGGCTGTAATTCCCTACTATAATGATCTCTAAGTCTTACCCAGGGGGTGGACACAGAATAGGGCGGCTAAGGTCACTAATTTGAAGGGCATCATGCACCGACAACATTACAAAGTAAACATTATGTTTAATATAAAGACAATGTTTGGTGGGATTATAATACTAGCGTGTCAAGCATTTAATGCGTATATATAATATTTTAATTTGTTTACAGTAATAAACATTTTCAATTACAATAACTTTTCGGTTAAGTTGTCTACCATGAGACTCGCGACCTCGTGGTTGCTAGGACTGCTCGTGATGGCTACGAATTGTAAATTGTTGTTATGTTTGTGGAATAATTCTAATTAAATTTTATAATGGGGAAGAACAAGAGGTACCCCTGTTCTACAATTAATTGTGATTTTGTTCATTCACGTGCAGAACGGGGGTACAAATATTATACTTTCCCCAAAAATTTGAACAGGAGGTTAGGTAACGTATTTTTCTTGCCAACCTGTAAACTAAAAGTTTTTGTTTCCGAAGTTGCCGCTGATTGATGCCCCTTTTTTAGTGGCTCGTTGGTTAACATGGCAGTGTCCACTCATGAATACTTTACTTCCTCTATGGTCTTACCAGGAGACACATTGCTAGTCTTACACTGGGAGAGTCGTCACTCCTTACCAGTGAGTCCCAGTCGACCAGGGCTCACCATATCCTTGCAGCAAAAGCCTAAAGCTGGCAGATTAGGCTCCTTCCAATCGCGGTGGCTGGTAGTAATCACCATCTCACCACGCAATGGAACTACCCACGGGTTGAACCGCAGGGGACTACCTTGCTAAGGACGACACCATGGATGACTGATGGAGGCCATGAAATGTGACCCTATAGCTGTAGGAGCGGCAAAATATAAGAGCAGGGGGAAACAACAGTGTCTCGAGATAATCCACCGGACAACGGCGGCGTCCGCCACGTTTCCCACGAGCTAGAAAATTGGTACCAGGTCTGCTGGGTATCGAACCCGGATCGGTTTGGATGGAGTCGAGCGGTCTGGCCACTCGGCCGTCGCGGCTCCTCGTATACGCTTAAATAAAAAGTTTAATTCATGTTTTGGGATTAAAAAACGCACTTTGTTTATGGGTGTATTGGCAACTATGGTTTACGAGGTGAGCATTGACAACCTTGCTGCTCGCCCCCTGACGGTACCTCTGCGGCAACATCAGGTGGCAGGCTTTATCTCAGCTGCTCTCTAAAATGCATCACTGATTTTATCAGTAAACTGTGAGTGATCGGATGACTAAGTCGTGTTTACTCTCTTCCTTCTAACCCGCCCCCTCCACCAACACTTTTTAAAACAGATCCCGATAAGCCAAAACGACCTTCAGAGGTGGTTTATAAATTTACTCTAGCTGCGAAGCATCTGTGAACGTTGCCACGTGCGATTTCAGTCGTTAAGAGGCCCGTTTACTGGTTCCGAATTCCCGCGTTTGACGCGCGAGAACAGCGGGGCGATAAGGGCCAGAGTACTACGCTCGATAATAAGTGTTTGGTCTCTATTCGCTTCGTTCTAACCTGGCAAACAGTGTTTTCATAGAAGACGAGTTTGCCTATACGA
This sequence comes from Medauroidea extradentata, assembly GCA_003012365.1. Lineage (NCBI taxonomy): Eukaryota > Metazoa > Arthropoda > Insecta > Phasmatodea > Phasmatidae > Medauroidea > Medauroidea extradentata. The sequence continues at coordinate 104,738 of PNEQ01003519.1, read as the reverse complement.
CTTTAAGCGGTGACCCTAAAATTTGCATTTGTAAATAGTATGTAGTACCATCCATGGCATACTTGTTGTTTTTCGTTTAATGAATTCGTGTAGCATTCTCGGAGTCACAGAAGTCTTTTAAAAATTGCAGTTTATTAGCATCTGTGAGGGGTCACAAAGTAATCGCTTCAGCAGCATGCTTCATTTTGAAAAGGGTATAAGAAAAATTTCTGAGTGACGTGTTCTTTTCGTAGATAATAGCAATAGTAATATAAATAAAACATATGCGTGACTACAGCACAATCCACGCGCCACGTACGTGCACCTAGGGGTATCTGTCGCCATATTAGATTATTATTATTATATTACAATCTCAGAAGAAAAATATGTAATCTGCGATTTTATTGTAAATTCTATTTATCGTGCATTACAGTACCAGAATAGCATTTTAACGTTTGACATATATTTTTACCGTTATCATTCAAACAAATTATTTTATATTCTTATTTGCTAGGCGGATTGCAGCCTAAATATATGTTAGAAGTTCAACTGCAACGCTGGTGCTGCAGCACAAGACAAATATAATATATTGTCAGTACACATTTCTTCTCCAAACTAAATGAAAGAAGACGAATAAAATACAACTAAATCCAACCAATACTGCGACTGATGGCTCCCACCTTAAGAGTGAGTAATAGTCACCACATTGAATTTTTTTTTTTTATTTTGTGTCATGACTTTTCTTCTGGCTACATTTATGGAACGTTAACCTAAGTACAGAATATAATACACATTGATAAGATTTTAGGCACCATAAATATTTATTTCCCGTTACTGTTGCTACACATATAATTGCAGCTAAGAGAGTAATAAGAATTTTCTAATCGCATTTCAATACGTAACAATAGTAAAGACAAAAATTATATTTACTGTGTCTAAAATTCCTTTAATATGAATTCTATTCTGTAGGTAGGTTAAAGTTGCATAAATTTACCCAGAAGAAAAGTTGTGACACAAAAATAAAATTCTATGTGATGAATATCTCTCACTCTTAAGGGGCTGAATTTGTGCGTGTGTGTTTTGTGATGGCCGGGGGAGGGGCTTAGGCGCAAAATCTATGGGCGTTAAGGGAGCCGTTGACCGACGTATCTAATGAAGTATGACGTCAACGCACAACCCACTCAACTGTCGTGCAGCGTTTTACTAGTATTATTTTTCGTATACGACTCTGAGCGGTGAAAATATCATTTCACTTGTGGGAATGTGGTTTAAAGTTAAGTCTTTGTTTCTATGATTTTATTCCTCGAATCAGGTGTGTATTTTTCACGTACGACAGTCTAAATAAAAGCCAGAAAGGCCAGAAAATAACGTTTTATTATTCGTACCGAATTTTTAAACATACGACTAGAGCGACTTAGTTAATATTGTTCGTATACACATGCAGTCCACATTTAAGTACTGCAGTTTCGTCGGGAAAAGAAGTTATTGCAGCTGGATGCAAATAATTTCAAACTCAAGTAAGATGACCATTTAGGAAACTACGCATTATAAAACTAAGTAAATGGTGTAAGAAATATGTTCCTGGCTGTAATTCTGTAGTTATACTTCTACAGACCAGCGAGTATGTAAAATTATCTAACGTAGCATGCTGCGGATTAACAATAGTGGAAAGTTTTGAAACTGTGTTTCTAATGTGTGTGGCTTCTTGATAGGAACGTTTCGTACTCTGGAAGTGTGTGTGTTTTTTTTTTATTCATGAGAAATCGCACTGAATGTAACTAGTATATATTATATTTTTCTACGAAAAATTTCTCAGAATGCACTGAAACGTTTCTAAAGCGTTTATCAGGCGGCAGCCGTCAGTGTTTGTTTGAAAGACTGTAAATACAATTACGGGTTAAATCACTGAAGTTAATTCACTGTAATTGTCAGCGATCAGCTGTCATAGTTTCGATCTGAAACGTTTCCGACCAATTGTATAGCAGCAATAAATATATTTGCTGCGCACAAAGTAAAGTATTACCATAAGCTACGCACTACATATGCCATGCCTTTAACATAGTCCTAGATGTTCTTGCAGGTTGATGTTAACCATTAAATTACTTCTACTAGGTTTTGCCAACAGGTTATTTATTTCCATGACTGCAAATTTAGCCACAAGGAAGGAAATATGATCAATTTTAGCTTTCAGAAGCAGTTCAGATAACTTCAAACATATTTGTTTTATTCCCAAAATGTACATTTAAACTATAGTGATTTGAAATCTTAACAACTCCTGAAAATACTAATGATGTTAGTAAATCCTGCCTCCTCATTCTGCCGTTAGCTCATCCGGACCTGTACCGGGTTTTAATGTTCTATTTTAATATTATAATCTTCCTTAAACGGATTACATTCTAATTTTTAATATATATTTTAATTTTATGGGGCAAATTATAATTTTTAGAATGTTTTGAAGATTGAGAGAGTTTGCTTCCCTTTACAAATGGTCGAGTTGTGTAAACAAAATATTTGTCTGCAGTACGAAAGAGTATCGGTTGTCTTCTTTTTAAAAATATAAACTTAATTTCAGTCATTCATACAATATCTTTAAAAATTTGTGTGTAAACCATATTACAATGCGTCTTCGCATTCATCAGATCACACACAAATTTATCTTAGTCCCAAATTAAAATTCGAAACTGTAGATTTTTTATTAATTAAAGTATTACTTACACCGGAAAGCGTCGTTACTTGTGATAATTGACAGAACACCTAATTCTTCCGTTACGCATTATTTTTATCCTAGGTGCAAATGCAGTCTTTATAACAGTACTTGACTTTACTTAAATCTTTTTTATTACAACTATTTAGAGTTAGTGTTAAATTATTTTTAATACCTGACGCATACACACACATTCAGTAATTTTCACGTTGATAGGAGAAAATTAATTTTGGTTTTGACAGTTATGAACTAACTGTATACAATGTATTCGTATTAGAAAATATAGTTATACTAGCTGTCCCTTTGCGGTTTCGCCAGCGTGTACTATAGAAAAGGACTTTCAATTACGTATTAATTGACGGTGTTACTATATTCTATGTATATCTTTATAACAGCAAATACAAACAGCCTTATCCAGTCCACTTCGCTGAGCGTACTTTAATAGCAGAACATCTTTGTTTTTAATTCATCTTTATTTCTCTTTAAAATATCTGCCCGGCTGCGGCTTTGTCCGCGTGAAATTATGTAATGTAAACAGTAACTCTGGATAAAATATGTGATGAAGGCATTTAACAGCTAGCGTACTCAGTAACAGTGAACTATTAATTGTCTTAGCTCAGTGTAAAGAGTACGCGCAATATGCTCGTATGATGTCATAGTAATTCCCATCGCAAAATCTTGCACGGGATACGAACCCGTAACCTCACCCCTCCCACACCACAAACTTTATACAATACCTGAGTGAATTCTTAAAGGCAGGCCGTGATAATTCTTTCGTATGTTCAGGCTACAGTCCAAAGAGGTTTTGTTCATGAGTAGGTTGGCAAACAGAAACAACAGTTAAATTATTTCTCCATAATCATTCTCTTTTTTCGGGAGGCTGTAACATTTTACAGCTTGTCACATCCTTAAATTTTGAATTTCATAAAATCCTTAATTTGATTTACGTAAGCTTCATTCTTATCAAAAAATCATCTGGATATCTGAACGGGTATAAGCGGTACAGATGATTATTTGAAAACACATTACATTTTTAACAGCTGTCAAGGACGAAATTCGAAAAATCCTGAAATTAGTTTTTGATATTTACGTAAGATTTATTTTAAAGCAAAAGCCATTTCAATATTTCCACTGGTTTAGGAGATAAGTGGGATTAATTGAAACACGTTTTATTTTTTAAACAGTTTTCAAGGACGAATTTGGAAAAAATCTAAAAGTACTTTTTTAGATATTTTCTTAAGCATCATTTTAAAGAAAAAATCACCTCGCTATCGGAAATGGTTTAGGGGAAATCAGGGATTAATTAAAACATATTTTACGGCTTTTCACCTCCTTAATTATCGAATTTCAAAAAAACCATTCATAAGGGGTGCCTACGGGGAAAGGGGAAGCTTCCATTCATAATTTCATGGTTCTAGGTCCAGCGGTTTGGGCTGTCCGTTGATGAGTGAGTGTGTCAGTCAGGACACTTCATTTTATGTATTATCCGAAGATAAGTATATAATGCGGCCATATCAAATTTAATATACTTTTCGTGCAATTTTATTAACTGCCAATCACAGTTGTTCCTTGAAGCATTTATATTACTAAAATACTTTCGAACGATCACAATTTACTGTACAAAAATAAAAAATATAGACACACACAACAAATTTTATTCTCTTCGTAACAATCAGCTGCACGACAATATTTCTCTCACTCGTAACAACAAATATTAATGTGACACAACACAGTATTTCAGAGACAAATTAATATTTGAAGTAAGGAGTTTAAATCACTCAGCAGCAACAAAAAAAAAAATAATATAAAAATATTTTACATGACCGAAAACTAGAATACCACAACTTACAACACAAAAAATTCCACTTGCTACCTGGAGACGTTAAATTAGCTTATAGGATTTATGGAAATAAGCTTTTGCAGGTAGTTGATTCATTTTAACTTACAACACTTTCAAAGAGCAGCGAAGCAAAAAAAAAAAAAATATTCCTTTTTGATTGGTGCTAGGTATGGAGCCAAGATTGCCATACTTTATAAGTGGCTTTAAACACACAGACAACGCAGGTTCAGTATATTTTGATACCTGATAATATTTCTGTAATATAAAAGATTTTTTAAGCCATCTAAAAGTATGTTAAAATAAATAAATATATATATATATTTAAAATTTAACATAAATCATGCTTTAAAAACAACAGATTTGTTGTCAGACGACCAAAAGAAATACATTATAATAAACGTTTGCATAAAAAACCATTCCTCATCCAAAACGACACAAAAGTTTTTTTGTCGATTCCTCGATCCATCAGTGTAAAGAATAAAAAAAACGTAAAACTTTGATTATTAATGAAGTCTTAAAACGCAGTAGTATGATGTGCCTTGTATGAAGTTATTTATTATAAATGGTTGGAAACGAATAAGAAACGCATAGTGCCATCGTAACTAGAATTCTCAATTAGAACAGTCAAATTAACACAAAATATGTGTAATTAGAAAGTCGGACATTAAAATTCGACATCGGTGGACACTGACTTAGAGCAGAAAATGTTGTCTCTATCCTCAACATACAAGTTATATATCTGACGTTCTATTTTAGTCTTCGGTGCGTCCCTATCTGACTGGGCCAATGATAGTTCTGATGCGCCACTACTGAATATTTGTGATTCGTCTTTAAATAACTACACGATCATCTTCCAATTATACTAGGCACTGCTTACGTCACTGCATTGAAAAATACGGTGGCGTGAAAGATTCTTACGATTTTCCACCCGCTCTGTACGCTGGAAACTAAGGCCGTGTCTCAATTCAAAGAGTACTCTGTTGAGAGAATACTCTTTCGTATAACACCAAGAGAGAGCTCTTGTTTCCTTTCTGGTACTCTCGCTCTCTCCAATTGGAACGATGCTCTCTCGTAATTGTAAACAAAGGATGCAAAGGCTGCAAGTGCGTAAATTTTTAAATACAAGTTATGAACACATTATATACAGTTGTGGGCCATTCAAATAATAATTTTTAAACTTACAGGCGTCGTATTTCGAGTGGGGAATAGTTGTTCTTTGGCGATGCCAAATTTTTTTTATTTTGCGTATTTAAATGCATATAAGGACCGAAAATGTTAACTTAAGTTTCTTGCCATGAGTAACTGCTCACCGGAAATAACTATTTATGTATAAATATTTAAATATTTGCAATACGAGACGCACATTTTTTTCTTTAACTTCAAACTATTGACGTAATCGAGATGGTGTACGCCAGATAGCACGAGAGAGCGGGAGCGAGTATACAACTTCGTGCTGTCGCTCTTTCGTACTCTCGGCGAACAATTGAGACAAGCAGAGAGTGCTCTCTCTGACGTATTTGTGACGTTCTTGCGACAGCGAGTGCACGAAAGAGCACTCTTTGGGTGAATTGAGACACGGATAAGGAAGAGCAAATTTCCCCGCGATTTATCGCGCGGCCTATCCATCAGCGGTAACAGCCGGTGGGTGTTTCCTGGTAAGAATGCTTCTGTTATCTGCCTGTAACTGTGGATAGTTACTGATGGTAAAGCCACAGACAATCTGGGAAGTTACATAAACATCCAGCAGCTCGTAGATCGTTAGTCAACGGCACGTTCACCAAGAAAGCACCGTTATTATAATTTGTATCCCAGAATTTGCGGCAGCATATCGGCGGTCGCTGTTCATCAGGCAAAGAAGAACGATCTGAAATTCTGATTTACCGTGACCTGCTTTAAAGTAACTCAATTTTCACTAAATCTACATGAAAATTTTACGATATCTGTTTCCTCTCAGAATTTAATCATAATATAAAAATGTGTAAATGTTTCAGTAGAGGCTTGGCTTATTACCTTGTAGTTCATTACGCACAAGCGTAAACATGAAATTATTATGGTAATTCAAAATTTAATAAAAATAATAATCTCCCATCGTGTAATAAAGACTAAATAAGTTCTAGCACCAATACTGTCCAATAATACGCATCTTATCTGCAAAGGGACATTATACCTAATTCACTGTATGAAAATAATTAATTTTAAGAAAAGAAGTGACACAGCCTCTTAAGCTTAGCCAAAACTTTCTTCTTTCACTCTGTGGCTGTAACGTCAACTAGTGGAGAACCCTGTACAGTTGTATTCAACTGTCGTCTTAACTAGCTCACTAGACGTTACCAACCGTACCATGACAGTAATATTATTTCATGTATGGCATTAAAGGTAGTACTTTTAATGGTAGTAAGGGCTTCAAGATAAATGAAAAGGTGCTGATATTAGAGAAACAAAATTTGGAGCTTGTATTTTTAGAGTAACTGATATTTGGTGACAATAATTTCGTACTGCGCTGTTTCAATATCTTTTGTGCACATCTGTAGCTCTTAGTGGTAACTGATTGGATGTTTTCAGAGGACTGTGTACTTAGCCGTTGGACGGTGTTGTGGCGTGTCACGCGAATACTTTTTATACGAAAACGCCGAACTTATACTTATTGTTGTTATCTATGAAAAGAACGCCGAATTGAAACTACGAATGTCATTTTTTCACAATTCAGTATGCTTGTTAGTAACATGATTTTGGGGCTTCTGGAAATAGCTAAAAACGGCTTTTTTATATTGCTGTAACTCTGAAAATACGACTTGCATCCGTAAATTGCAAAATAAGGTGCGTGCATTGGTGTTTACATCGTAATATGCAAAAAAGTAAAATTTTACGGTCACCGCTTAAAGTCCCACAGTAAAAAGAGTTGTACGAAAACACTGCATGCCAGTTTAGCGCGCTGGGAGTAGAGACCATGTTCCTATCGTCGAGCGTGGCGCTCCGGCACTTACCACTCCACTGTTTCCGCGCGTCAAACGCGGAGATCTGAAACCGGTACACAGCACTCTTAATGTATAATAATTAGAGATGATGGTATATCGCGAAAAAATTGTGTGCCAACATAGCCTTGAAAACACTGACACAAAGTAGCTGTTTGCTGACCAATAATAGGTATAAAATATTACATTAGCGGGCTGCTTATTGGCTCAGCCAAATAGGGTAACAGCTCCAAGTACGAGCTAAAGCCAGTAAACTTTTGTTTAACTGAACGTACATTGAAACCCAGCAAACAGTCAAGTATTCCCGCGATAAACCATCATCTCTAATAATCATCTAAGGATCCTATCCGTTTATCACAGACGTGTGGTGTCATACTAACATAATTCTGATTGGCATAGTCAAATGGATGACGTCTCTACACAGATTCGTACCATCACATTACCACGAATCAGAACTGCGAATGTGCGAGACACTGAAATAAGTAGTTCCAGAAATATTTTCGAAAAAAAAAAAAAAAACAGTTGGACGTACGTTTCATTGCTAGGGGTGTGGGGCCTTGGTACGGAATAGCGAGGATCCCGTACGCCTTGTTGATAAGTGAATATAATTGTTGGTTACCATAGCAACGTATATAATGTGGCTGTAAGGTGTCTGACCATAGGCTCATTTCTCAATACATCTAGAGGAACAGCTGATTGCACTCCGAAACAATCCCCACATTCTTACATGAATAAACAAAAGCCGTGTCCGAGACCACAATTTTTCTATTTAAATATTTGGGAAATTAAAGAGTATATGTTCGTACACTACACAGCAGTACTGCGTACGGCTAAGTTGAATACTAAAGAACTGTTGGTATTTTGATGCTTGATTTTTACACTTCTCCGATGAATAATTCGTCATGTTTTATTCTAGATAACTTATTTACCTGTGTCCTCTGTCCCCACAGTGCAAAAAATTCGAATTATACTTTTAAAATTTTTAATAAGAAAGTTTTCATGTACGTACAATGTAGCACTCTAGTGCAAATTATTTTATAAGCACTTTTTCAGCCGAAACACACAAAAAAAATTAAGTAAGAAACAGCAGATGAATTTTCGGATAGTGAGTGAGAGATTTTGGTCAGCACTTAACATCGAGGTATTTACCGCTGGTTAGTGTTGACATGAGGTGAGTATGCAGCAGCGCCGGAATGAAAGGGCGGGGGAAACGGGAGATCCTCGAGAAAACCCGCCGATCATCGGCGTCGTCCGGCACGATTATGAATTTTCGGAGAAACTTGGGGATTTAGATGAGGTTTCGGACACGGCTAAAGGCAGTACGAACTCAGTATATGGTGCTAATGGTCCGCACATTGTCCTCTCATGTCCGAACAGGCGGTGAGAGTGTTGCAGGTTATGGTACTGCTGCCCTCGACTAAATGAAGATGAAGAATACTGGAAACCAGCGACGACGCTACAGTCGACGTGCAGGCAGGGACAGCCACGAGAAGAGCACCGCGGAGGTCGCAGCGACGCCAGGACCGGCGAAGACCGTCGCTGCCAAGCCGCTTCCTCCGCCGCCGGCGCCGGTGCCGTTCCCGACGGTGCCGTTGTTGCCGGCTGTGCTGTTGTACGCACTCGCCGTGTTGTTGCCTGGGTTATCGTCGTCGACCGCCCACACGGCCACAAGTGCCAGTGCGCACAGCATTGCCGTTGTCAAGCCCCACATGGCGTCGTCACCTGAAACCAGACCACAGTGAGTGTACAGGTTGTTTCAAAAATGGTAACTGAAATGCTGAGTAACGTCCATATAATATACGTGTCACAGAGTGTTTCAGTTATCATTTTTTTAAACAACCTGTTTAATACACTGTCATCGATCGTTCGGGATAAAGGGAGCACTATAATTTTTACCTATGAAAAACATCACTAGCCGTAATTACACATAATTCAACATTAAGGGCGCGCCTACCGCAATATTCATCATCATTATTTTATTTTTTATTTGCGCCAGACATTTTTTTCCTTATTTTGACACAAAATGTGACTAAATTTGGCTCCTACGAAATTTTTTTATCTCTCATAGTTTTCGTGTATTGGCTTGTTAAAGTCATATTTTTCATGTTTCCGTTTTAGCGATCACACTAAAACCAACTGATATACCAAACTCAAAAAAATCACAGTGGATAAAGACATATCAGGCTACAGTGACATGCTCATAAAAATAAAAAAATTAAAAATTATTTGGAATTTAAAAAAATGCTGAAACTCAAAATTAAAATTTAAAAAATTCAATAATTAATAGTTGCCTAAGCGCCTGTATTGTTGGCAGCGAAATTACGCAATATAGTTCTGTACATGTCCTAATTTGAATACAACAATACTGAAACAAATACAACAGAAGTCGACATAATTCTATTTTATACAATTAATAAACTTTCATTTATCAAACTGTATCGATTCATACTAATTGTACAATTTACCTAACACGCGCAAACATCAAGTGACGTGTCCAGAGAGGTTAGCCACGTCATGTCGTTAGCCGTTACATGCGGAAAGATGTGAATTGGTTGAAAATAGAACTTTAGCAGGGCTTTTATGAGTGCTCACTTTATACCGAACCCGTCATAGTTGTTTATTAGGCACAATGATGTATAGGATTGTTAAGAGTGCGTGGTACATAAATAAACGCTGGAAACATCAATTGAATTATACAATTTTTTCGAAGACAATATAAATAAAATACAAAACGACAATCTTAAATAATGGAATTTGCCCACTTGATGAGTTAATATTTATCCAGTATTACTCATTCGTTACGCGTGATCTCTTGCGCCGCAGTAAATGCACGAGTTTCCGGCGTCAGAGATTGTGCCTCGTTAAGTTCATAACACTGGAAACTGTTTTGTTCAAAAGGTTTGCTAAAATTATTTTCTAGGGTTGCTGTTTATTGACCTACACAAATTGGCTTCAAGAAGCCTACAGTTGTAGATTGAAGCTTTTAGCGTTGAGTTACGTACCACGCCCTCTTCAAGGAGCGGCTACCTGTTATCTCCGTCATAGTTTTATTTTTATATTGGTACCAGATACTTTTTTATTATTTTAAACATAAATTGTGACAAAACTTTGTTATTAAGAAATTTTTAAACTCTCGTAGTTTTTGCGTAATAACTCGTTAACGGCAAAATTTGCTTTTTACGGTTTTATTTACACCACCAAAACCAACTGACATATTATCAAACTTTAAAAATATATATTGTACAGTGAATAACGATGCTGTAAGCAAGGTCGTCACCTATATAAAAATTGTATTGAAAAAATAATAATTTATGAAATTAAAAAAAAATATTTAAACCAATTCAAGAAATTAAAAAAAAAACTACCAAAAACTGTATTCTTTGTTTTTATATAGGAAACTAATTAGCCAACAACGTAGTTATTCACAGTGCTTTTTTTCAGCTTGGTATGTCAGTTTATTTTAGTGGTGTGCATAGAAACCGTAAAGTGCCAATTTTGACGTGAACGAGTCATTAGGCAGAAACTATGGGAGTAAAAATAATTGTATGAGAGCGAAATTTTCCCACATTTTATGTCTAAAATATGTAAAAAAATTCTGGTTAAAAAATTTAAAAATAAAAATATTAGGTTGAAAATTGGTGTAAACCTCGCCCTGAAGGTCGTAACTACGGTAAAATAGTTTCCCATACAACAGTCAGCGATCAAAAATATTGCTCAGCGAGAGTCAAATGTATACGGAAGTTATCAGACTTGTGTAGTAACAAAGCTGATCATTTACTGTATTTACAAGCTGAAGCATGGCTAGGGTCCCATGCAGTATGTCGGTTAAAATCTTCTGAGACTACTTAGGAAGGTTATTTGCAGTGCAAGTCACGAGATTAGCCTCTACAGGAAGTAATTTAAGTTTTATGGTATCAAGGAATGTTGTCAGATATTGGTGGGCGTATTTTGCGGGTTCGAGTCCAAGAAGTGCAGAGAGTCAATGAGGACACAGTAAGCGTATCGCGCCTCACCACGCCTCATACTGGCTAGTTGCAAATATATGACCTGGCGTGCCGTCTTCTTACCTCTACGAGTCATAATGGTGACCTAACATGTTATGACGTAATATAAATGTTAAGGGCACGGTCTACCGCAATTCTCATCACCATGATTTCATTTTTATATTTGTACCACTTTTTTTTCCTTGTTTTAGACACACGATGTGACTAAATTTTCATCGTTCAAAAGTTGTATATCCCGCATAGTTTTTGCGCAATGGCTCGTTAAAGCCAAAATTTGCATGTTTCCGTTCTACGGACGACGCTACAACCTACTCACTTACCACACTGAACAAAGTTCACAGCGAATAACGATGTTGCAGGCTACAAATTCAGGTATCTTAAACCACAAAATAAAATATTTTTGTATTATTAAAAATATATATTGAATTTTTCTCTTTTTTATTTAAAATTTCAGCATTTTTATTTAAATACAAAAAAAATATATATTATTCGTTATTATGTACGTCACAATGCAGCCTGCGACGCCTGTATCCACTGTGAATTTTTCCAGTTAGGTATGTCGACAGGGTTTTAGGAGAGTTCTTTTAGAACTAAAACATGAACATTTTGACTTTAACAAGCGATTATACGAAAACTATGAACCAAATTCAGTGCCTAAAGCAAGAAAAAAATATCTGGTACTAAAGAAAAAGTAAAGACATAGTGATGAAAATTGCGGTAGACCGTGTCTTAAAGGCCTTGCTCTCTCGTTTCTACTGGTTTTTCGATTTTTTTTAACTTAAACGAGAGCAGATATAAAAAAAATCTGCCCGGCAGTTTTGTTTAAAAATGTTTTTGCCGTGATAACTAATTCCAAAGCAAGAAATAACGCGGTTTCGACTAAAAAGTCAACTAGCAAGAATTTCGTTAATTACATAATTAGTTGAGACCATATCATTTACTGCCTTGGAAAAATCGGCCAACATAGAAAATACTATTTTAAACAAAACTGCTAGACAGATTTTTGATATCTGCTCTCGTTTAGGCGTAAAAAATGAATATCGCTAAATAAAATGTAAACTATAGAGCATGGCCTTAAGGGTCCTTTGTATATGCCCGAACCTTTTAAAAGATTCAGCGCCAAGTTTTTCATACCTGTATAGGACCGCATGCACGCTAATTTTCGAAATATTCAGCAGTAGGGAAATGTGTTTTTTTTTGTGAAAAATTTGGGTTTGGGGGGAGGAGAGCTGAAACATATATACACACGTGTAACGTAAGTTAAATGCTTTGTGAGCAATCATCAGTCACGTTCTCATGCAACGTTGAGATGTTTTCGAATAAACTTGTGCCGGCTGAAGCTGTGCGCACCACTCGGCGGCCTGATCAGGCGGTCACCTTAAACTATTCACGACCAACATATTTCGACAAACTCATGTTTATCCTGCTCGAGAGTGGGGTAAACTAACTTACACTACACGAGACGCCCCGAGTGGCGCGTTAAAAAAATGTAAACAATACGAATGTCCAGAATAACAATGAAACGAAATTGAGTGGACTGTGTTCAAAATCAAGAAGAAAAAAAAAACACTGGTGTATGATATATCAGTAACAAACTTATAAAATATTCTGTTGTCGATGCATTTAGTAAAATTTTGAGTAACTGTGTGACACACGTTTTTGGATTCCCACCATATTAAAACTCTGAATGACTCGGAGGCAATACTTGGTTACGTAAAAAAAATTAAATAAACCGAACTACAGCAGGTTACTTTAAATAAATGCCTCACACGTACTTGCAGGTATGAAGATAGTGCTATTTAAGAGGGTGTAGTAGATAAAGAAGGTTTTTGAAAGTCAATATAGATAAACTACTAAAGAACATTCCTTGATAAACATATTTGCGAACTTTATTAGCAAACATTTACCCAGAATAATTTATTTGTTAAGCATGATCTTTTGCGCAGCAATAAAATGTACGATATTTAAGCGTCAGAGATTGTTCTTCAGATATGCGTTATTGGAGAAAAATTTTTGCTCAGAAAGTTAGGGAAGACTATTGTATAGGTTTGCTGTCTTTTGATTTTTGAAAATTGGCTTTGAGAAACCTACAATTTTGAACTGATGCTTTAAGCACTGAATTATTTATCACGCACTCTTAAGAGTGAGATATAGTCACCTCCTCGAATTTTTGTATTTTCGTGTCATAACTTTCCATCTGGCTAAATTCATGGAACTTTAACTTAACTGCAGAATAGAATTCATATTGATAGAGTTTCAAACTGTTGTTCCAGATCGAATTGCATTTCAGAAACGAATAAGAATTTTTAACTGCAATTCGATCTGCAAAACTATTTACGGCAAACAAAGATTTACAATGTCTGAAATTCCTTTAATATGTATTATATTCTGTAGTTAGTTTAAAGTTGCATAAATTTGCCCAGAAGATAAGTTATGACACGAAATACAACAAGTAGATCTATACAGAACTAATCAGCCTACTTTCCTTTAGTGTATATTTTGATAACAGAAATGTTTGCTCAAGGGCTGTAGGGGGATGAGTTATCCTAGGGTTTTAGAACACACAGAAAATAATGCCAACGAAAGCAATATGATGAAAAACTCAAAATTAGTAAACATACTGCAACATTTAAATTTTGTGTATAA
>PNEQ01003519.1:33170-89593 GCA_003012365.1 Medauroidea extradentata | reverse complement strand
AAAAAATTGCGTCGTAATCACCAGTCATGGCATAATATTCTGTAATAATTTCATTATTTACCGTGAACTGTATAAAAAGTTATTAGGGGGGGACATACAGACATCCATACATACATACAGACTTACAGACATACAGACAGACAGACAGACGCGCGATCTCATAAGCCTATCTTTCCTAGAGGAAAGTAGGCTAAAAATTCAAGATGGTGACTATCTTTCATTTTTAGAGGCCATTGGACAAAGATTCAGAGCCGCAGATACAAAGATAAAAATTATTGTTGCCTTTAATAAGTCGGTTTCTTTGCTGGTCACTAAACGGTGTGGTGAGATTACGGAAGATATTATTTCAAAATTCTGAACAGCGCGAGCGATGTCAGCTGAGGAAATATAAGCAAATATATTTACAGTTACGATTGATAATTTCCGGTTTCCTGTTAAAAATCGAATATTTATAATGTTCAGAAATGAAAAAATACTCTGCCTAAGCTGTCATTTTTAGCTATGAAACTATGGTGCAAAATCTATGAAATGCAGTTGCCAGCTCTGCACAATTTTAAATTCGCGAAATAAAATTACAGTCTTTTTACTGAAATTTCATATGCGAGTGTAATCAGGGATACAACCGTGTGCACTTTCACTTTCTTGTGTTTAGATTGTACGTGTAGCGTCATGTACGTTTCTAAGTTGCCCCTGGTGTTTCCTATCATTTGAACGTTAAGAATTCTTTCAGACAGGTGTACGTATCACAAAAAATTATTCTAGCATACTCTTAGAATAATCTCGGCAAACCTATGGAAAACCGAAATCAGATTGGCAGAACAGGGTAGAGAATGCATATCACCAGTCCAGTGAACTTACTGGTACATATCACCGGGTTTTTTTTTTTTTAATTTTACCAAGTTAATTTATTAAAAGTGTAAAACGACAGCCCACTAAAAATGTTTTGGATTTATTTGGGGGTAAAAATAGTACAATATAAATTTACAACGAATTCTCTCACGAAACGTACATCTGATACGGTAGGCTCCGAGGTAGGAATTTTGAAAGTTGTGTTAATTGTACCCAATAAGTTTTACCAATCATAGTTACAGTTAAAGCAGCCGTTACTCGCCATTCTAATAAAAGTGCTCATCATGTCCACAAAAATACGTATGTCTGACTCGTACAAATACTTCAGGAACTGTGTTCTACTGGCGACAAGTTCCGCTCACTGACGAAGCACTCTTATTCCATAAGCTGAGGCGTTGCGGTGACCCAAAATACCTAGACTTTGAGATGAAAGAGATTAAAATTCCCTCTCTTTATGACTGTGTATTGTCCACATGTCGCATACATATCGCAAAGCACTCGAAAAGACTGTCGCTAACTAGCACGCCATTGCGAGGGTGCGCGCTACGTCTCGCGAAATGGATTTCTGAGACAAAATTGGGACAATTGCGTTGAGTTGCCGTTATCTCACGCATTTAATAAACAATAATTTAATTATTTGGCTTAGAAACAGTCCGTTACATATGTTACATTAATATTTATGGTTTGTAAATTAGTTTCACGAATACAAAAAGACAGGTATGTTCATAAACTACACGACTTCTGTCAAACAAACTGATTTTTCGGTCCTATATGACATTTGAGTTACATTTTAAAAATACTGAACTTCAAAACTGTCAAATAAAACCTATATTATATAAAAAAAAGTTTAGCAAGTGTATACACAGCCCGAAAGTTATGTATGGGTACCATTTTACAGACGTTTATCATAAAATGTTATGTTGCCGTCATTGTTTTAGCGTCGCGTCGTTGATGCGTTTCTGTTGTGTCTCTATTCATTTGCAGAACTTTTTTAAATTAATTTTCTCCGTTAATTTGTTCAATAAATTACATCTCTATGTCGCTGTACCTTTACTTTTATGTTTAAAACTAATATAGTAAAACTAGTCCGTTAATAACAATATTTTGTAGTATTAATACGTTACTTTATCGCATATTTTCCAAACAAACATTCACTAACTTTTATGTAGATGTAATATTTGAGTGAAAAGTGAGTTTTTCAAATGTAGTTAATGACGTCGCCTCGTAACTCCTGCCGTAAATTTAAACACTCTAGTTCTTTTCGTGATTCAGAACAACCACACATTCTACACCGTTAGCAGAAAATCTATAAATGGCATACATTTACGCATTGCCTTTCTTTTAATTTGTTACTGTGGACAATTTTAATTTATTTCGTTTTGTACATGTTCTTATAAAGGCCAATATTACAATAATTATCTTTAGAAAATGTTCTTACATATTTCACTTTCAAAAATGACTTCAATGGTACTACTTCCCTTGTATACAGCACTGCTAAAATAACTTCAGTTTTGTGATAGCGGAGCATATATAAACCGTTACATAAATATTAGGCTTGGTGGAAATACCACGGAGGATGATAATTAACTACGGTAAGAGAAATTTCTGTCGCTGTAAACATACATTTTTGGAATATTTTTTAAAGACAGAAATGTATCCACAGAAGCGTTGCCAACTTCCGTTGCCGAGAATGCGTGGTCACAAAGTGTTTACGCGCTCGCAAAAGATAGCGACACTTGTAAACAAGGACGGTCATAATCACGAAATCGCTATCTAAACCACGATGCATCACAAAGTTGCGTATGCAGTCGCAAGCTAGCGACGCGAGTTCATAATAGACCCGCAGCTGACCTATTTCTAGAGTCCACGATTTTTGGTGAAAAGAATTCTGCAACAGTTTGTTGCAATGCCTTACTTGCACATCTGTAGGTCTGCTTCTTGATTATTGGCAGAATGTATAATTGCACAGGCGTGGCTCATTTGACTTGTGCCAACGGAACGAGGTTACTGCGACACCACACGTCTGTGATTTGCGGGTAAAATCCCGAGACGCTGAGAATTTAAAACAGCCAATCACTGACCACGTGGCAGAGCTGCACATGTGCACATAAGGCATTTAAACAAATTGTTGCAGAATTCTTTTCACCAAAAATCGTGGGCTCTACCTATTTGTCATGCACGGCGTATCCTTCCATGCGGTGATCACTCGTAGATTCTGACCAATCTTCTATTATTCGAAAATATTAATGAACAACGTGGCTAATGCCATATTCTCCACTCGCACTGTGTCGCATCACAATAAATGCATCTTTGAATTATCGGGTTCTCAGCCCAAGCCAGTCAAAGTCAGACGGCTGTCAATAAGGTGCTGTGACAGGTAAGTCTACTAACACACTATTCTAACTGGTAGATTTACTGACATCAAGGGACTTGAACAATTCTCATTCATTACACTGTAGGCACAAACTATAGAACTAAAACAAGTCTTCTATAGTCACTTGACCTATTTGTCACCTCCTGGAGTGTGATAGGATTATATAAAAAAAGCCCAGATATATGTAAATTGTGAGTACGGCTGCTGACGTCTTCTTGAGTTAACAAATACGCTTGTAAGCCAGCCTATAGCTCAGATAACCAGTGAATATTTCTGGTCTATAAGTTAAACAAACAGCTTGTTAGTATAATTCATCTAATAAACATTAAAATTGTGGCGTATTTGCAACACCGAAACTATTGAATTGAGTAATGTGTATGCGAGGACATTTTGTGTATTTTGGGGTGTACTGAGTACATTATCATATATTTGGGAACATCTTGCACTTTTGCCTTATCTCGGAAATGTTTTGAGGAGGTAAAATAACAATACATATACGTAAGACTCGTTAACGCCCTGCAGCAGATTATGCTCTGTTTCAGACTGTACATCTCACTTGCATTAGCATGCTCACATTAAAACTTATATATATATATATATATATATATATATATATATATATATATATATATATATATATATCAGGCTGCTCTAGAAAATGGTAACAGTTATGTACTCTAATGTACGACATAGCATAACTCATACGGGAGATATTGGTCCATGACATTCAGTTTTTCAATTTGCATTTTCACTAAACATCGGAAACGGCGTTGAATAAAACTAATTTTAACAATGTTTAGTGTTATCTACATATAAACTGTACAAAAATATACAAAGTTAAAACTGTCAGCCGACATACAAAAACACCATATTACACGACAGCGAAAGGCTATATGCAGTAAGTTGTTGCTCACCAATGTTTATGTACGTACACAGTAAAACTGTTTTCTTTGCAACCAAGAAAAATTTTCATTTGAGAATATTTGTTTGCGGTAAAGAAATATAGTATTACAACAATCAAAATTTAAAAAAAAATGTATGTTTGGCGTTATTATCTTTCCCTGTAAAAAGATTTCTTTGGAACTAACATCAGTTCCTTTATATAGCATAGGCAATACTATTTTTTTAAACTAGAGATAGCGTTGAAATTACCGCAATTAACTTCACAGTCTAGATTATTACCAAACTATCATAATAATAACACAAGTTTCTTTACGGTAAAGTTATTTTGCTGTGGATCATGTTCAAACAAAATGTTTCTATGCAGCAAGAAAGGGTTTTAGCGATACTTCTCACACATGGCGACAAACACGTCAATTAATACACAAGCACAACCACACGCGCGGAACCAAGTCTTGTTACGTGCCGTTTAATATTTTGCGTGCTTTTTTTAAGGAAACGGTAGGCGCTTGCCTCTTGCAGCATAAGTACTTTTTTTATCCAATAAGACGTATTCCGTACAATGCCCATATCACACAACGGGCGAAATGTATGCAAATAGGGAATGGTCACCCCTCATTTGTATATGTTAACACTGTTTCTATTTTTCGTATGTCTCGATTTATTAAACAGTTGGCAATGTTCACAACAACGTGGTATTATTCATATTTTGCAAAAATACGAACTTTAATTTGAAGCTCAAATGGCGGATCTATCAACTAAAAGTTCAGAGAGCTCATACATGCATCTATTTTCCGAATTGATTTAAGTTCCGTATTTATTTCAGGCGTAGACAGCCTACGTATCTTTATTGAAATTCTGTATGTTTTTATTCATTTTTTTCCTGCCTATTTCCAGATTAATAAAATCAAGAGTCCATATAATAAGGGTAAATGCTAACGCTGTAAAATTAATTAATTAATTTACTTAAGTTCTTCGAAAAAATTGGTGAAACAATTTAAACACCACTACTAGATATTTCTATGAAAATCTCGTACCAATCGTACCCAAACGCTAAATTCATCATGTCCTTTATTTTCAAGCTCTGTCACTGAATGGTATCATGGATGAACTTAACGAATGAGCTATATTCAAAGCAATTAAATGTAAAACATGGACGCAATGTGACGTTTCATGTTGTCTGAGAAATGCATTTAGACTTAGTGCTTTCGAAAAACTGGTTTTCAGTACGTCAATTGTAGATAGAATAAAAAATTTTAAAATATATACATCATGTTTTAAAAATGCAACACCTACAAATGTGTTTTGTCATCAATACGAAAAGAGGTTTTTAATACATATTCTAAAGATAAAATAGTTATTAACCACGGAAGTTTTGTCATGCTTCTAAACCTACAATAATTTAATCTGATACACTCTTATCGCTTTTAATTATTAAAGTCATCGTTACAACAAACCACTGACTCGTACCTAAAATTCATAAGTTGATTACTATTGATTAAGTTTAATTATTCATTGAATCGTTAAAATATTGTAGAGCAATAGAAGAATCAAGTTTTCATGACGGATTACAAACGCAATAGTATTTTATTCCCATATTTCTACGGGAAACCGTAACTTACATGAACTGACACTTGAATTTGTAGAACTAATTATATATTTTGGAACATGTTATGTATAATTTAATTCCTTGGTCACGAGCTATTGTTGAACTAAAGTATTTCGACAGGAAATATATATATATATATATATATATATATATATATATATATATATATATATATATATATATATATATATCTTATAGAAAAAAAAAGAACTCAAACTTTAACTTTTGTATCCACTAGAATGTATATACCTTAATGGTTACCAATGTCTTTTTTGTTTATTAAAAATGGCAGGACACTATGAATTATCGTAAAAATAAAAAGTTACAAGGATATAAATAGTGCTCACTTTATCCCTAACGAGTTACATAAATGTAGGACTGAAGCGAAATTTTAGCGCAAAAGTTGGCAAGCATCTCTATTATATCAAGAAGTGCACTTTTATAATTTTATTTACGTCAGTCAGATACCTTACGAATCTAATTAGGGAGCAATTGGGAGCCCAGGTATACTTTTTTATAAAACAGTAGTATATGAATAGCCTATATATTCTTACATACACACGTACATACGTAATTTTGTAGAGTGGGAGAGGGTTAAGTTTATTTTCACTAGTAAAATAGTCACTTTATTTTTAGCTCTAATACCTTCAAATTATTACTGACAAAGGCGCTTTCAAATCTGGTTAGTAATAAACGTATATTGCCAATACTTATCTCGTGAGTGTTGTCAAGGTTATTTTTCACCTATTTATGTGTTAAAATAGATAATTTAGGACAAGCGCATTATAGTATCCATTTTTCGTCATATTAAAATGTTGAATAAGGTATATTTAAAAGATCAGGTTACTATGTAGGGAAATATAGGAGGTAAGTTTTGGGGTAAATAATAATGTGATTTAATAAAGTTTTAAATTCATATAATTTTCCTTGTAAAAGCTAAATTTCTAAATAATAATACTGATCTCTTAATCATATTAGTGTATGTTTCCACAAAAACTACATAAATATTTTCTACAGTCGCATTTCGTACATTGTCAATTATTTACTATTTCGTTATTATTTCACAATCGGAGATGTCTAACATTTAAACAGGCGTGCAATTTTTTTTAGGATAAAACTTAATTATTTTTATTTTTAAAGGAGAATTTTCTGTTTTCGTTATTTATTGAATATTTTAGATAGTAATTTTACTGAAAAAATACTTTAAGTATAATGAAACCTGAAGAGTGCTTGATAAACTATATGAATTATTTTAATTAGTGAAGAATATTATTTACTATTGTTGATGCAGTCGTCCAATAAACTAATTATTACATTTTATATTTCGTTCACATTAACATTTCAAGTTAAATATCGTGTGTTTTTTCACTAATGCGTAGTTACATCCGCACGCCGACAAAAATAAGTGAATTTTCATCGGAAGAGTGATTAAATGCGGAATTAGATAAGAACTCCATTTTTACATGTGTAAATTTTTCTGCAGTTGTAAAAATTTGTGTATATGACAACAATCAGGCAATTTCCAAAGTGATTAAATGTAAAAAGCCTTTATAAGAGTGACATAGGATATTTCATACATTGCCTTATGTGAAATGTCTTGTTCTGTTTGTGAGTTAAGTTTTTACTATGGTAAGTTTTAAAAAGTAGTAAAACTAGGTACATATATAAACTGCTGAATTTTAATATGGTGGACTGGCTCATGGCTTCACTCCACCCGCATAGCTGGGCAATTTTATTTTCCGCTTGTTCGAAATTTCAAGAAAAAATTTGATTACTGTTCTTAGACAATATGTTACATTTATATTGTGCTACAGTAGGTATATGACTAAATACTACTGGATTATAACGTCTACTTGACTAAGTGCAGCGTAAATGTGTGTAAATTAAAGCAACGTTTGTGTTGTGTGTAAATATGGTCTAAAATCGCAATTTGTATATTTTCTCTCTTAGAATCCTTGATAACCGGATATCTAGTTGAGAGCTTGGGACCGAGATTGTGAATTTTAAACAATATTATTTTTTTAAACAGAAACGGAAGCCTATAACGTAAAAATAACTCTGTATCTTTGTCGTACCTGATTTTTAACTACTTACTCTGATTTGGTTGAGACAAAATATGACATGATGGTAGCTAATAATATAGTTAACGAAATTTATGTTTAATTTATTGTTCAGTTAAAATATTTATACTGTTTGTGCCGAAAAATTACATAACATTGTTAAACCTACTTGCAAAACATTTATAAAGCCATTTTATGTAATCGGCTCACGTCTGAATTTTAAAAATACTTTTCACGAAAGTACAGAAAACCGGGCCTATGCCTATGCCTATGCCTGTGCGAGTACAACTCAGATTTAATGGTTAACCAGCCACAATATACCTTCGTCGCTGTCGACGACTTACGTTTGATGAGGACGAGAAGGTCAGCGGAGACTGCTGAAGCTACAGCGGTGCTGAATGGCCGGACGGTGCAGGCGACTGTCTAACCAAACTGCAGCGAAGACAATAGCTCGGAGTGTTTCCTTACCCAGGGACGTGACCTCGGCCGTAGCAATCTCAGCAATCAAAGAGCGTCGAGACGCGGTGGGAGTTTTCTTGGCTCGGGAGGAAGTGCTCGTTGTCTCACTCCTACTTGTCTTGCGAAGAGAGCCGTTGTTAATCTGCCAAAAGAGGCGCCCACCGGGTCCACCAGAGCCCGACCACAGAGGGGATGACGTGCAAGAAGTGCTGGCTGATAACAGCTCGCACGAGGTGGCCCGGGCCTTTTATACGGCCCTCTGCACTCAGGCGGCTGATAACACCTGCCAACTGGGCTCTCGCCACTCAGTGATCATCAACTACCCCATTACACATTCCATCAATGTTGCCAACGATATGAAAATATATATCAAACTCACCCCAGATTATTTCATTCCTAACTTTTTTCACTTTTTCCTAGAAGAGGAATCCATGGTTAAAGAATTTATATTGGACACACATCACTGCAGCACTGTTGCGTCCCAAATGCCAAAACTATTTCTCTTAGTTTCTGAAATCATGTTATATAAAGTGTTAAAGTTTAAATTTTATTTAGTTAGCTATTGCTTAGAAGTACAATTCATTCTCAACTAACACGTGCCACAACGTTTTTAAAAAATATTATTATTACACCAGACAGAACTTTAAAATTACCAAACTACCAACTCTTAACTAAAAAGCCACAAAAAAAACCATATTTTAGTTATTGTAAATTAGTCACTCAATAGAGAGCAAGCGTTCAAAATTTTAATTTATCAGGACGGACAAATAAACGTTATGTCTACAAATTGAGTACCGATATTCCAAGATTCCCTATGTTTATGGCATTGTTGAATATGTACAAACCTTAAGTGCTCAAATAATTTCGTAACTTATACGAAAAGTGACTTTGTATAATTATTATGTAGGCAACATGATACAAATTTTCAGATTATTAACATAAAGTGATTTATTTACATGACTGTGAGGAGTATTGCCTAAATTGATGGTAAGAGGTCACTTCTTAACACAAATCAGATGTAAAGATAACATTTTAAACGTGATCCGAACCTGTGATTCTATGTTGTTTGCCACGTGTTAAATGTCATTTAATATCCTTTGCATAGTAAAGGTAAATAAATACGAAGTCTCTTCAGGCCGTCAATCTCTTTTTCGTTTATACAGTATGGTGTTTCACGTGTATGTTCTACATGTAGTTAAACAGCTTCATACTGGCAGGGTGGTACAGTAGTTCTTCTATGAAGTTCTTTGTGGTCGCAGTTCACTGGTTTTCATGCTGAAATCACACCTTTTCAGTTACTGTCCCATTTTTTCTTAGTAATTTTTCGGGAAAACAACTTGTCCATGCATTGTTGCCAACACTTGACGTAGTTTAGTTAGTCGCTAATCTCTACAAGAGTGATTGTATTAGTTATTTTTTGTGGTTCACTTAGAAACGATTCGCGATAGTGTTTTAATTGCTTATGTCATGTTAGTATTTTCACGGCGTTCGTCATAGGCAAACAATTTCGATCATAGACATTGAAGGAGTAACTATGTACCGGAAAATAACGTTATATTTGTCAAATTTATTTTTGTCGACGACAGCCTGACACAGCCAAGCCATTATATTATTATTATTTTATATAGCAGATTCAACGAAAAAACAGGTCGTAGTAATTTTAAAGTATACTATAAATATTCAGTTACATAATTCGGTACAAATATTAACGTTTCATTGGCACGATTACTTGCTGAAGTAGCCCACTTACTGATGTCATTCTCTTCATATCCTGGACACCAAAAGTGTAAATTTATAACATCCTGGCGTAGAAAATATCTTGGACTGGCATTTTCGGCAAGGAACCTTTAATAAATTAGCACGACAAAAGCCCAAGAATTCCGGGGTTGACCGTTAATCTTCACTCGTTTCCTTAATTTTACCTAAGTACCCTTGTTTCTATTTTTGCTTCCTTAGACACTACATTCAGTGTATGGAGACTTCTCTACCTCCATCAGTGCCTCAAGTTTAATATATATGTTGTTTTGAGGATAGAGCCGCGGTGGTCAACTGGTATGTCCACTCGTCTCCCACCAAGGTGATCTGGGTTCCATCACCGACGGGGCCAGACCCTAGACTTTCGCATGTCGGAGTGGTGATGAACGATGCTGCTGTTCGGAGGGCTTTCTCAGCGATCCCCCGTTTCCTACGCCATCAATATTCCGTTGCCTCGCCATCCTTAGAACCTCATCTAATGTCATACTCCGTGACAAGAAAATACCTACAGGCTCCTAGTCGTAAAGCCTGCACTTCTGGATGTGGCACCTTGGCACTGTGGTATCTTCCTCACATGATATGTTCTTTTTATTTTAACGATCGTCAAAGATCAGATGTCAGAATAGTTCATACATATTAACAAAATTAATGGCTATTTGGGAACATAAACATGCGTTGGAAATATAACTCAGAAGGAAGGAATATGTATTAGTGCGACAAAGGATATGTTTCAGAAACTTTAGCCTATCTGTTTGACCGTCTGCTCTTTTTTCTTTTCGTTCATTACATGTATTGTATTATCACTGTATTTAATTCGCAGGGTGCCGGAAATCTTGACTATAGTAACTTCCGATTTGATTACCACCCACCAAAGGTTTTGACTGCCTGGAACTGGAAATCGCCTGTGCAAGGATGTACGACAGGTTGCAACTCGATAGTGTGCCGTCGAATGTGGCGAATCACTCTCCTCATCCCCATGTTCTTAATCCTTCCTGCGACAGTACATCGTGAAGGCCAAGTGGTTTCTTAATCACCTTAGCGTTAAGGGCGTTGGTCCTGTAAATATTATTTTTTTCGTATTTGTACAAAACTCTATTGAACTTTCACACCTCAGATACCATGTAATGTCCCCAAATAAGAATAATTTAGGCCCCATAGTTTTTTTCTAATCACAAATCAAAGTCATAAAATCGCCGTTGGGGTGTAACCAAATTATAAAAAAATAATTAACATATTAAAACAAAATTACAGGAACTGAAAATCAATATGTCAATGCATTTAATGGTGTGTTTGAGAAAAGTTAGTTTTGAAAAATTCAGTAACAGCCACAAGTTAAAGTTGTGCAAAAATTTACAGATGTTCATCAATTAAACAAAATACAAAAACGTTTTTCTTTGTAATTCCGGAGATGTCTTGAAATAACTTATAGCATTTAATATCAAAATTAGTTGTATTGTTTCTGTGAGTAAATCACTTTCCGTAATTTTCGCTAAATCGCAATTACCATGTTGTGACTTTGATGAGTGATTTTGCAAAAACTATGGGGCTAGATTTTTTTTATTTGGGGAAATTACCTTTCATTAGATGTATAAAAGTTAAATGAAGTTATGGCATAAACATAAAATAAATAATTTTTATGGTTCCAGAGTCTTTAGTCTTTAATTTTCTGCCTCCCACAAAGGCGATCCGGGTTCGATTCCGGTGGGGTCGGTCCCCGGATTCTCGCACGTGGGAATCGTGCTGGGCGATGCTGTTGGTCGGCGGGATTTCTCGGGGATTGAGCGCTGACCAAAATGTTTCACTCACTCACTCACTTTAATTTTCCGTTAAGAAGATTGTGCAATGGTTTAAAATATCCGCTTTTGAAGAGTGGGATCAGCAGAGCTATAAGTGCCAGAGTGCCGCGCTTGAGGAGAAGCATATCCTCTCTGTTCGTTGCACGCTAAACTGACGTGCAAGGTTTTCGTTCTAACTTTTTTTCCTATGGGACTTAAAGCGGTGACACAAACATTTTATTTTTGCGTGATATGAAGCGAAGGCCAATGCACGTATCTTCTATTGCAATTAATGAGATCAGTTGGTATTTTCGGAGATACAGTAGCAAAAAAACACTATTTTTTAGCAATTTTGAGAGTCTCCAAAATCATGTTTCTAACAAGCGTGCTTCATTTTTAAAAGTGAAGAAATGAAATAGAAGGGTAGTTTCAAGTGTGTGCTCTTTTCTTAAAGAAACGCAGTAAGAATAAATTAAGCGGTTTCGCGTGACACAGAATACGCGTGACACTCTGCAACACCGCCCACTTGCCAGATACATAGCACGAGGTAAGAGACAGACGAGTTCATTCTTCTTCAGTTGTGTGGTTGTGGTGCCTAGACGGGATAAACATCATTTGGACGAATGTGTGCATACATAACAAATTTAATGCCTATGACACTTTTTTTTTTATATTTTTTCCCATAAGTCATGTCTAATTCACTTTCCAAACAACTCCGCAAAGTAACTGACTGACCAATATATTCAGTCTGCTTGCAGGAAAGAGACATTATATCCGAACCAGCAGTAGTAAATTTCTGAAGTCAAATAATTAGGGAAACAATGATACATCATTGGGCCTATTGTGACATATGATGGGTGTTACACGCCCTCACAGGTGAAGGTGGGAAACGTGTAATTTGGGAAATAATATCTCAGTCATATGCAACTGAGTAACGACATTTCGTATACAGGCTACTGGTGAAAGGTAGACAACAGCAAAAAATTATGTTACTAAAAAAAAAACATCCCTTCATACTTTAACTATACTCTGTCTAATCTTACGTTGCAGTAGAAATAAAAATTGCTAACAAAATAAATCAAAGCAATTGAACTATGTCTTGATTCCTCTCATTCTGATTGTGCCATAACACTGTTACCTTGTGTTTTTAATATTTCAAATGAAATTTATTCTGCGCAAAAATGTTATTGTCGTTCACTTGAATGAATTAGCTGCAACCTTAGAATGGATGGTGTATAGGGATTTAGAGACCCTTTATGCCTAGGACTTTGTAACAATTGACTTTAAGTGACTGGACACGACATCTAGGGGATCAGAATGTAAACATTAGTGAAAAAAGTCACCTCGAGATAAAACTGATAACGTGAACCGTTTCCTCTGAAACCACATGATAAGTTGGGAATTAATATTGTATTGGCCTTGGAGGTAGGCAGATTTTAGTACGTGTACACGGAAACTGTGACCTATCTTTTAATTCATATGTAGCTAGTGAACGATTGAGAAGTTATTGCAGCCAAGTACCAACATTGCTTTGGATACTGCTGTATCAAGTGCCAATGCCTACTACTCTACCAAGACAACTAGTCATGCTGGAAACATGCGAACTAGTTGGCAAATCATTAATCACCTTGCGTAGGAGTACGCTTAACGATGCACCACATACGAGGAGCCAACTTTCAAAACCAGACGTGTCCACCTTATCTAGCTGCAGAAAATGTGAGTGATCATTATATTTTATTGCACTAACTGAGAAGAAACATACCCATTTCAGTAAGACATGTGTTCTTTATGAAATCTGAGTTCATACTCGTAGTGCGTAACACATCTTATATATATATATATATATATATATATATATATATATATATATATATATATATTTTAGAAACGACAGTTTACTCATTTTCGGGAATTTGGACATGTCTGGTTTTGAATGTTTGCTCCTCATACCTGGTCAAATTTCAGTCACACAGTTAGCCTATGTGTAGCTACAGTTACAAGCTTGTAATAATGACTAATAACAGCGTTGTGCGTTGCAAACCAGTGCATAGTTATTTCGTTTCTGGACACTGCAGTGTTTCATGATTATGGACGCTTTCAATCGTATTTTTTGATGAAATTAACCGAAAAACGAAGAATAAGAAGACTGTGCCAAGGAAACGGAAATGCATTTGTGTTTACTGAGAAAAAAATGCTGGAACCCTGGTTTTATAAATTAATTTATTTATTTTAAAAATTTGTTGCTCAATAAACGCGCAGCAGCTGGCATAGGGAATTCTGAAAAAACTTTCCATAATTTGTAAACAATCGCAATTAGCTGAATTACGTGGTGAAAAACTGTGGACACCTGCCAACGAACCAAAACGAAATGCAATGGAAACACAATGACTTCTATTGTGGTGTGATTCGGCGGAGTGTAGAAATCTTGTGCATGGTTAAAAATACGTCCCTATTCGTGAAATACGCGTGCAGGTAACGCAAACCTTCATCAGTTTTCATGGGACAAATTATCTGTAAACAATTACCCAAAGAAATTGGTGTGGTTCAAGAAACACAAAATCAAAGGCATGTAAGTACGGATGAAAACACACGTGTAATACTATACTATTTTGTGTAATGAATTAATTTACATACATTTTAAGCTACAAGTCTAATAAGAAACATAAAAATAATACCCGGCTCCAGCCTTCTTGATTTTGGTTTTTCATGGTTTCCCAAAATCATTCCAGGCGAATGCTGGGATGGATTCGTTATGAATGGTCATGACAAATTGCAAATTTCTTGCTCCTTTACCCTACAAGTATCCAGTTGTGTGTTTCTATCTGTAATTCCAAGATGCATGTTGCTATATTATAAAGGCTATCCCTGGTATGTTGCAGTATGTGCGCCTGTCTTATGAGCGTCGCATTCGTGCATTTTTGAGATGCGTGGCATGCACTAAGAGCATATGCTGTAAAACTACGCAATCTATTCACATTCAAATTAAATAACTGATAAGCTATCGAAAACTATCTTTTATTTTCAAGTAATTCATTTCTACATTTACTAACGATTAATATGACTGTTATTCTTGTAGTGTACTGACACGTCATACACAACACTGTTACTGGCTGCCTACCTCCTAGGCTACCACAGTGCCATTTCCCAACTTAACATGAGATTTCTGAGGAAACGGTTCACATTAGCAGTTTTTCTCAAGGCGACCCTTTTTATTAACGCTTACATGCTGATCACCTACACGTCGTGTCCAGTCGTTTAAAGTCAATTGTTACAAAGTCGTAAGCTTAAAGGGACTGTCGACCCCTAGTTAAAGTATGTAGAGATGTTCTTTTTGTAACATAATATTTTGCTGTTTTCTATCCTTACACCTGTAGCTTGTATGCGAAATTTCGTTTCTCAGTTGCGTATGACTGATATATTACCGTCCAATTACATATTTCATACCTTCACCTTTGAGGGCGTAAGACTCCATCATACGTCACTATAGGCTCAATGTTGTGGTATAAACTATAAACGTATACTACACGGCTGATACAACTAGTCATTTCAGGAGGAAAGTGTGCCAGGCCCTGAGTAGAAGACAGGTTACAGATGAAGGAAAGTTCACAGAGTACAGTATAGCTTTTGCTGATGCGACACTACTGTGTTTCAAGCAGCAGTAATAAGATTTTCTTTTACCGCCATACGTAATCAATGTACATTTAAATTCCAGTCCAAGCATAATGATGTTGTTCAATTATTGAAATATTTTAAGTGGGCTATGACGTCATTGTCAACAGTCAAAGTCTTAACAGATAGAATCACACAACTGGATGTTTGCAGGGTAAAGGGGCAAGAAATCGGCCGTGGCTTTTGTTAAGTAATCCACCCCAGAATTCCCCTGGAGTGATTTTTGCAAACCATGGAATACCAAAATCAAGACGGTAGGAGCCGGGTATTATTTTTGATGCTTCTTATTACGATTTATGGTTTTAAATATAAGTAAATTTCTTAATTACGCAAAGTATTAAAATAATATACACACCAATTTCATAGTCATTTTATGCGACAATGCAATTTACTTTCATCCGTACGTATTTACCTTTAGTTTAGCTTTTCTTGAAACAAACAAATTTAATTGGTTAATTGTTTCAGAGATTATTTGTCCCAGGAAAACTCATGCGAATTTTTCATTTACAAGAGAAGGGACGTAATTATTAACCATGTACAAGATTTCTACACACCACCGAATCACACAACAATCGAAACCATCAGTACATTGAGTTTTATTCTATTAGGTTTCCATTTGTTGGCAGGTGTCCGCAGTTTATACCACGCATTACAGCTAATTGCGATTGTTTTCAAATTTTCGAAATTTTTTTTCTGAGTTCCTTACAACAGCTGCTGCGCGTTTACTGGCACTTAAAAAAAAACAAATGTTCCAGCTTTATTTTTTTTCACTAAACACTGGTGAATTTAAGTTTTTACAGTTTTATGCATTTACAGTCATCATATTCTCCGTTTCTCGTTAATGTTATCAAAAATACGATTGTAAGCATCCATCATTATGTAATACTGCAATGTCCAGAATATAAACAACTATGCAGGGTTTTCCAACGCACCAAGCTGTTATCAGGCATTACAAGATTGTAATTCTGGCTACATATAGGCTAACTATGCGACTGAAATTTTACCATGTATGTGGTGCATCATTAAGCATACAGTTACGCAAGGTGATTAATGATTTACCAACTATTTCTTGCTCGAGCGGTATGCATTGGCACTTGATACAACAATAACCAACGCAATGTTGGCACTTGGCTGCAGTAACTTCTCAACCGTTCTCTTGCTACATATTCACAAAACGATAAGTCATATTTTCCGTGTACACGTGCTGTAATTCGAAATATAACTTCATGTTGCCTACTTCCCATGCTACCCCAATATCACTTCCCATATTATCATGTGATTTTTGAGGAAACGGGTTATATTATCAGTTTTTCTCAGTTTAAAAATTTTTATTAAATGTTAACATTCCGATTATCTAGGCTATATGTCATGTCCTTTCACTTCTAGTCAAGGGTTACAAAGTTCTTTGCATGTGAACCCCTAGTTAAAGTATGAAGTGATGTTCGTTTTGCAACATAATTTTTTGCTGTTGTCTATCCCTACACCAGTAGCCTGTATACGAAATTTCGTTACTCAGTTTCATGTGACTGAGATATTATTATCCAATTACACATATTCCATCGTCACCTTTGAGGATGTAATATAACTCCGTCATTCGTCACAATAGTCCCAACGTATTTTTTTCCCCGTATTTATTTGTCTTCAGGAATTCACTCCTGCCGGGTTAGCATATAATAACGACTCATCCTGTATGTGTGTATGTATGTGTATATATGTGTGTGTGTGTGCGTGCGCGCGTGCATGCCACTCACAAATTCTACATTAATTATAAATAACTAAAGGGCATAAATTACTTGAAACAATATCTGTCATTAGCTGCAATACAACGAAACGTAATTATTTGTATCAAAGTGAAAATTGATAATAAGTTTAAATTGATGTTTAAGTATGAGGTCAAACTGTAACGATTCTAGTGATTTGGAAGTTAATGTAAAAAATTATATAATTCCTTATGCATGTTCCACAAAAAACTTATCTGTCGTACCGATGTTCACACGCGAAATTCCGACCAATTTTTAAAGCAGCACGCCAGCGGTAATATAACCAAACTAGCATTCAACAAGCGGTTAAAAAAAGGCGTGTGTCCAGACCTATTCTTTTACGGCCGTGGTCTGGACTTTTCGTCACGAGTTGTGTACAGATATCGCAAAGCACAGTTTCACTTGTAACACGTATGTTTTCCAGAATGCACAGAAGCAAAACAAATACAAGACGATAAGAAAGAAAAAGCAGATATTGCTGACGCTAAAGAAAAGTTGACGTGAATATTGTACCAATTGTAACTATAGTTGCTGACGGATTTATGTGTAAGAGAGCGTTCATAATTGGAAACATTATGCTTTGTCAGGTATATCTTCAATGGGGAGATTCTAGACTTGTAAACTTCTACCAAAGTTAGTGCGGATTAATGTTTGCTGGATTTCGTTTCGTAGTAAAACCTCTGCTGATGTTACTTACCATACACGGTACAAGAACTGGTCTGGAAGATGTTGTAGTATTGAAGCCAATATCATTGTTAACGACCTCGAACAAATTGATCGGAAAATCCACTAGGTACGTTACGGTAAAATTATAGCCTATGGAAACCTTGCCCCATAAAATGCTCTAGAAGGTAGGCCACATCTTAACACATGAAAGTAAGAGATATTTTGCAGATGAATTATGCGTCAAAAACAGAACATTTCACGAAACAATAAGAAAAAGTACAGTAACAGCCAAGAATTACCAGTACACGAAAGAGTGAATGCAATGAAGCGAGACGTTTCGATTCTATATGTCACAGCCCACACAACACGTTAACTTACTGCAAGCCTTGCATTTGACATAAGCTTGTATGCTGGCATGAGTATTGTTTAGCTTGCAGGCTTGCATGACAAGCTTTCTGCAAGTGTATTTAAGACAAATGCTTGCAGTTAAAATTCTTGCAAGCTTCTGTTAAGATTGATGGCTTACTAGTTAACCTTAAATGAAGTTTAGTATGTAAGCTTGCAACAATTTTAAAAAGTGTCAATTAGGCAACTTGCAGTAGGCTTGCAGCAACCTTTCAGGCTTGTCGTGACACACTCGTTGCAAAGTTGCTGGTTCGCCTGAATAAGCTTGTAGCAAGCATGTAGTAAGCGTATTCTGCTGTCTGGGATGTAAGCTAACGTCAACTTGCATTTCACTTGATTTTGGCTTGCCATAAAAAGCTTGCTCATGAGACTTGCTGCAAGCCTGCTTGCCGGCTTACATTTCACTTGATTTTGGCTTGCCATAGCAAGCTTACTCACGAGACTTGCTGCAAGCCTGAATCAAGCTTGCAGAAAGTTTACATTTCTGTTAATTTAACTTATCAGACCGCACAAGCAAAGATTCAGAATAAAAGTGTCTAGACATAACGTTGCAGAGTGACATAGGGTGGAGAAGGCAGGTATAGAGAGGGAGAGAGAGAGAGAGATAAGTGGATAAGGGATTTAGTAGCGCAGTGAAAAAACAGACTTATATTACAATTTAGAAACAGCAGCAAGAGTGGGACCCATATGTGGAATTGAAGTTGCCGGAGCTAGAGAAGGGACAAAGATGGGCAGCGAGGTGGGTGAAGGATAAGTGGAGAAGGCAAGAGCAGGCTGGAGAGGATGAAGGGAACATTAAGCTATCTGTGATTTTGAAGGAATTGTGGTGGAACTCGTCGAAGGAAAGGAGAGGTATGGAGAGGCTGGTCAGGATGTACAGGATTGTGAACGAAGAGGGAGTCATGGGTAAGTTAGGCTGTCCGTTTTAACAAGCAGAATTAAACTAAGACAGAGAATAGAGGAAATAAAAGTGAGAAGATTTACGTGATTTGCAGAACAGAGCGTGGTAGGCAGTTTTTGCACTGAGGGAGTAGAATTTGCTTTTGGAGGAGTTAATGATAGTGAGTGCGGTTGGAAACTTTTGGAGTGGTTTTGTAGATGACTGAGGGAGGTTTACCTTGCCACATGATAGTCGCCCAGTTGTAATCAAAATCAGTATAGTTATAATTATTAAGTGAAGTAATTAGTTTAGAAGATGTTAAGAACGCTTTCACTAAAACTTATAATTTGTACTCTGTTGATAGTGATACTATTGTCATTTCATGTTAGTACTATGGCACAATATACTGATTCATGAGCTAAGTGATATTCAGGATGTGCATTTCAACCTTGATAATCTCCCTATTGAAAATAGTGCTTATAGTAAGTAGCAACATATTATAAACTAACAGCAACTTAAGTAAACAAAATATGATGTAAATATCTGTGACACAACACACTTGGACAAAGTGCAAGTTATAGGCCTGCTGGATGTTGGCCAGTTGTCTTCCCATAACATCCTAATGGCTCCTCTTTCTGAGGATATCTGCACTTCTTGTTTATAGAACAGTCAGACGATAGCCTAGCTATATAAGGTACAATACGTATGGTAGGCCTAGTGTGTTAGGCACACATTATTTTGGACTGGTGTAGTTACTGTTACGGCAGGTATTTTCCTCCTAACAAGCTGTACATTGCAGCCGTAAAATATCCAGCTTCCAAGACGTCTAGCAAATTTCTGCCTCCTCAACAGTGTTTATTCTAAGTAGGTAGGCCTAACTGATAACTATGGATATCTTACATTTAAAGATTTCAAAAATTGCTTTTATACCACTGTTAGTACATGTACACACACACACAAAAGTTTTCAATAATGCCATAAGCTAGATGTTTAATTTCTGAAAACGGCTTTTCTTTGTACAGTTTTGCTGCCTTTTACTTTGCTACATTCATGGTCCCTTATTTATATTGTTAAATTCTGTGAAAAAATAACTTTTGTCAAATAAAACTTACATATTGTGTTGTAGTATTATGCAAAACCTTTCTTTTTTAATGTGGGCACACAAATCAACCTTATGAATTTTATTACTTATGTCAGGAAACTGGAACAGGCAGCGCAGACATATCTGCGTATTTTTCGAAACTAATTGTTAAAAAAAAATTAACTGGTTTATCTCATATTTGCTTTAAGCTTGTGTATTTTGACATTTATGTTCTTTCTCATTCGATTCTGTTGAATGAAAATAATTT
Organism: Medauroidea extradentata; assembly: GCA_003012365.1. NCBI lineage: Eukaryota > Metazoa > Arthropoda > Insecta > Phasmatodea > Phasmatidae > Medauroidea > Medauroidea extradentata. The sequence goes on along the minus strand of PNEQ01003519.1, from coordinate 69,083 downwards.
TTATTCTGACACAGTTGTTTTGTGTAAGTCAAGTAGAACCCTCTTGTAAAAATTTTCAGGGGACCTGAGAAAAATGTGTTGTATGTTAAATAACTGCTTCGGCAAGAATAAATAATATTGCTAAAGTTACTTCCGATTCCACGATTTTATGTAGGGATATACAATTAATTAGTCTGTATAAACTGGATGTCAGTGCAGTTTGTATGTAAGAACATCATAATAATTAAATATATATAATGTGTAAGATTGGTTTTCCCATTTATCTTCTGTAGATTCATCATCGTAATCTTCAGAATCATCATCCTTAATATCGTTGTAACGAACACCAATGATGCTCTTCCAAACATTGTTTTCTTAAGTCGCCTTGAGGGTACTGCTTTATTTTTGTAGGGCCTTTCTGAAATGCTACTGTTATTAAAAACTTTGCTGAAGTTAGGCTGAAATTTAAAGAATTATGGTTAAAGGAAATATATTGAGTCCAAGGGTGAAATCGTTATACACAGGCAAATGTTATGTTAGACAAATGTTGCAACAGGTATATCCAGTGTACCGTTATATTTGCATTAAGATATCCCTTTTTTGAAGGATAACAAAATTAATCAAATACTCTTTTGGTGCTTTGTGGCATCTACGTCCATGCTGTATTGACATCGTCAAGAAAAAGACAGCGTACTTCTGATTAAATGCATTGTTCACATATATGTGCTACTCTGCAAAGCTTCTTGTGTTATTATTTGGAGTCTGCATTAGCACACATTTTTCACAAGCCTTAAAAACCTGTGAAATAATACATGTTGCAAATATTTATATAATTCTGGTAAAGAAATTGAAAGTTTGACTAACGCTAAGGCTATGAATTTATAATTCAGTGTATCTTAATGTATTTTGAGTACAAACATTCACAGTATAGTTCCAACTTAAGTACTTGTGTAATGAAAAATTATTTGTCAAGAGAAAAGTAAATGAAGTAGAAGTCTATATGGATTTTTATTTGTATATAAGTGAGTACATGAGTAATTTCTGTTTAGGTTGCAAGATTTTTACAAAAAGCTTTTTACAGTAGCTTATGTCCTTTCTGCTGTAAATTTTTAAATATAGTAATGAAAGTGAACCTGTGGTAAGTTTGTAAATTGATCAAAACTGTTGGTATTACATTCTGGAATAGGAATGACAATATATTGAAACGTTGAAGGTGCAAGTGGTAAACGAGGGGACAGGGGGGTAGGTTTATAAAGCTACAGGTTTTTAGACAGTAGAATGTGAAAAATAAGGAATTTCATTGCTAAACAGCAGTATTCCAACTTTGTTGAGTGCAAGAATGGCTCAGTTGGAAAATGGTTTCTAATATTAAAAGAAAATTCAAAATTATTGACGTAGAATACAGCTCCCCAGAAAAACTGTAGTAGTAATAATTTCCTTTAAAAATTATTAACAGTAGGTACATATTCATACTGAACATTTTTAGTTTTTTCTGTACAAACTTAGAGCACAGATAAATATTAAGACCTTAGAATAGGGGCCTTAAATGGTCTTTGTCTTGGCTCGCCAACATTTTTGAAATAACTTTAACTTACATGAAAATATAATTGAAAATATTTCTAACATAAACAGTATATTACACAATGTGATAACTCTATATTTATTACTGGACTGCAGGCATCACTCAGATTGTGAATGAGGCCCACACTCTCTTCCAGGTAGAATACCTCTGCCTTAGAAGGTTTTTATACACATTCCCGTTAAAAATTTTAGTGGTGAGAACACGCGAATTGTTGTAACAGGCCACAATAAAGTTATAAAAATAAGATTTCAAGCATATCAATATTGAATAACAACTTAAATTTATAAAGTGTGCATAATGAAAGGAAGGCAGTCTGGTGGTAGTATAGTTGCAAGATTCTGTTCAAAATAAAGGTTTCAAGAATACTAGTTAATGTAGGAAAGTTATTCGTATGCCCATATACTTAACTGACTCACTTAACAGTGGTAATTTGCTGAATAATTACTCATATGTCATGCCTTAATGTCCCTGAAGCCCTACATACATATAAGCTTGCTGTTGGGCTATAACCCGATGTCAAGTACTGTTGGAATTCTCACTGCACCTCCTTCTCCAGACTCTCAAGGAACTACTCCACCGCAGTGTTTCTGTTACATAACACTACAATATGTTGCATCACACTGCAATGTTTCTTAACATCACATATCAAAGTTTCTGGAGCAACACATAGCCATGTTCCTGTTACATTGGGCTGCAATGCTTCATATCAGTTCATTCAGTTTTTAAAACGTCGTGTGTATCACTCCGATTAAGTTTGTTGTTTTGAGTGAAAAAGGTGAGACATTCATGCTAACGTTATTTTTTTACGGCTTTTAACTCATCTCAAATATAATTCTGTCCCTTTTATTTGGGAAATGTTTGGCCGGAAAATGTTTTACTAGGTACGTGATATTATTTATTGATTTAGAAAAATATATAAATATTTCTTATGCCGAATATATATTTACGGAAACTTTGATAGGGAAGTCTACGTCCATGAAATACTAAAATACTTGGAAGAGCCCCAAATCAAGAAATGCATTTGTGATTGTTAAATGAAATTTGTTTCTTTTATGTTTCAATCATTGCAGTAACAAAAAGAAACGTTAATTTATGCCGAATATTTTGCGCTACTATAGACGATAACATTTTAAGTTTTTAATAAGTTACAAAATATAAGGGTTATGTTATTACCTTCTGTGCACCTTTTAGCAGATACTTAAAATATCTTAATTGTTTAAGGAAATTAATAGTATTTAATTTAATGTTTTACATACACTTAAAAATTACTTGAATATCGTTCATAATTTCCTCCCAAAAATGAACCATATTTTTGGGATGAATATGAGTATAAATTATGTATATCAAATATAAACCTTGTTTAGGTAAGACATAATTTAATATTAATTAATTTTATAAACTGTATATAATTTAGTACAGTTTATTTATATTTTGTAAATGTTTTTAGTTGAAGCAAAATTTAAATATCATATAAGTCCTTTAAAACTGTTATTAATGGTAATGATTAATAGCAGACGTCAAAATTTATTTTACTGTAAAATAGAATTCACTATCATGAAACAGTTTCATTTAAATTAAGTATGTTATGTGATATGTGTCTATGTAAAGTGAGACCACCAATCTCAGTTGTTTTAAACGTTCCAATCAGGTTAATATCAGATTGCTACGTGCGAAAAAAAATGTGCTGATTTAAACCATGTAACATAACATTACCAAAGAGAACGTTCCAATACTCCAAAAGAGACAAACGTGATCGTCGAGTGTTCCCATCAGACGCTGATAGTAGAAGGGAACAACGAGATATTTTCCACAAAGAATGTTTCGTCTGCACGAAGAAAATTGGTTACGTATTGACTTGCCATGCGTAAACTGCAGTGGCACTTAGCTCGAACACCAGCGTAGAAAGTCGTGAAATTATTTCTAATGAGATTATAACTGCTTTGCCTGAACTGAATTTACGTTACCTGTTACCAGATATATATGCCTAAGAACATCAAAGTGTAAAAAATTGACTTTTTCTCTTCTGAACAATATTATAGCAGCTTTGTCTAAATATATAAAAATAAAATAAAATAAACTTCAGTCAATTGCAATAAACAATCAAGTTGTTAGATATACTAAAATTTCATAAGTTTAAAGACTACGCTAGTAGTACTTTATGATATTTTTTTTGCGTATCCTACTGAACATGTATTTTCATAGCAATTCGAATTGTATTACAATGCATAATATCGTTTGTATTAACCTACGTCAGCAGTACATATGTTAATTCATATATTGGTATTATTATTTCACAAATTGTAAATATCTTTCTACATGTCTGAGTAAAAATTAAAATTGGAGTTACGTAATAGAAAAGCTCCCAAAGAAAGAAACTATGTTAGCCTAACACGGGCCACAAATAGTAAATAGTATTTAATTCAAATTTATTTAACTTTTAGTTGAAGAAACGTTTTAAATATACATAAACATTTTAAATTTTTTCAATGGTAATGATCCGTAGTAAACTTAGTTCAAAATTATTTTTAAAATTAATTTAAATAATTTTCTTTATAATATAATATATTTGATAAAATAGCGCTACCTCGATTTCAGATTATCTATTCAACATAAGTAGGGCTAAATACATAACTTTAGTTTTTTTTAATAATAGCGCCATTACTTTCTTTATGCAGTTTTAAAATAAAATATTGCAATGAATTTACTTTATTTTGAATTGTTTCATTATACTTTTTGTGTATTTAATTACGTATTTATAATAATTATGTAATAGTACTTACGAAGTTAGCTTTAAGTTTAATTTCACACTGTAGTCCTTTACATTTAGTACTTTGGTATTAAAATTTGTTAAATTCCTCGGTTAACCTATTCTAAATTTATATTTTAAGTTCTGCTACTCTAAAAAAAATTATAAAATAGTTTATTAAATAATTGCAAATTCGAAACAACGATTAAAAATATGCTGTGTAAATTTTGGTAATTTATTTAGGCCTATATCTAACACTTTCTCCTTTCAAGTTTAAAACACGATTACAATTTTCTTAAATCTCCTTAAATCTATGGGTTCTGAGATTGAAAAATGTTGCAGTATAAAGTTGAAACTTTGTTAACTGTAAATAAATATTTGATTTTACTTTCGAAATCCGCAAAAATACATTTTAACTAATACAAAATTTTTTAAAAATATTTTATCACAGTAACATTAATTGTAAAGTTCACATCTAACACATCATTAACAAATTAAAAACTATCTTATTGTTTTAAAGAATACTATCTTCACTGTGTTTTTTATTTACTTTGTTTTTCGCACGCAGGTTTGATATATACATATATACACACTTACGAAAAGTACTTAAATGACTCTTATTATCCACGAATTTTTAACTAAGTCCATTAAAAAAAATTTAAATATATCAGCCTTTTTGATATTTGTTTATTACGTAGTATATATTTTCTTTCAAATATTTTTCATATCATTTAAATAATAAATTTTGAGATATAAATTTCAACAAATGTTTTTAAAGAATATTAATATAAAATTTGCTATTATATTAAGATTTATAACTTTGCATACAATTTCTAATTATTATTTTTATTAAGTAGCTTATGACATTTTACAAATAATGTTTATTACTTGATGCAACAATAATGTAAAATGGATTTCATCAAAATACCGATGTCTGAAAATTTGTAACCTCAGTTCACTGGTTTACTGGTAAACATTATTTGTGATTGGTTACATGCTCATAAACACATACACACAAGAACACATAAACGTATATATTAACATAAATGCAATCCACCTGTCACTCCGGACTAATTACACATTCTTTTTGTAGCCCCGTATCAATAAAATATAGTACACAATGCCCAAGAAATACTTTCATTTTAATATTTCATATATATTACTTTGTAGCCAACTGCATAAGAAATAAATTTGTAACAAAATCTGGCTGGTGAGTCTTTGTGAAAAAGAAAGCAGGGATAATGTTTTAGACTCTGTACGTATTATTAGTATTATACAATAATAAGACTATAAATATTCATTTTAAAACATTTATTTTTCTTACAAAGTGTTTACTGCTCGACTTAAAACTGACAGTTCTCAAAATATTACTTTATGTTAATGACCGACAATCCCGTAACAAACGCTTGTTGATAGCCTCCACTCCTTAAAACAATAAAGTATGTGGCTACTGTTAAATTTCGTATGACATTTGTACCGTGAGCCGATTCGAATATTTGGAAACTGAATAATTGAGGTATTTAAAAAATTTAACATGTGGTTTTTATAGCAGTTGCCTAGGACACATCGTCTTCTTGCTAAACGCACACTAAGATGGGTGTGGTGATACAAAGCCTACCGCATAATCAATATTGCGTACATACGTAATTGTTTTGTCCCTCAGTGCCGCTCATATAATGATGGAAATTCAAATCATTCTTTGATAAGCACACATAACCAGAAGCAACTGTTTGTCGCTGGCTTCATATCGCTGCAGGTGAAGCTGCAAGTGTTTTGGAGGAAAACGAAGATAACTGTGCAGAGGAAAATTGAAAAGCTTGTTACTACAATGTTTGTAGTATGTACTTTAAACATTTTTGTGTAATTTTGACAGTACTGCCGAACTGTAGTCACGTGTTATTCACCAAATGCATTTACGTTGCAACGTGTCAGTAGTATTATAACGTCACGGGTCACTTGACGGGGATAAATCTGGAATAGAACCAGAATATAAGAAAGTAAAAGTCATCTAACTTCAGGGGCTAACTTAAAATAACATAACTATCAGGGGCAAAGCAAAATATCTCTGAGACTACTCGCTTCTATAACTTATGCAAGAGGTACAAAACAAGGATCGTAAAGTTAACCTACTCAGTGGTGAGTACGTGTGTTTTCCTGATGTAGCACCTGAAATAAGAAGTGGTTAGTTAACTTATGACTAGGCTGAAAAACTAAGAAAAATGGGGCCAGCGTGATTAATTGAAAATTAATTAAAACACCTACGGTTTCATTGAGACTATACAATTTATTACAGAAAATAACAACTAATATATTATAAGAGTTATCACAAATAAAAATTACACAGACACATTAATGACTAGAAGATTTATTTAAATTTAAGACGACTGGTTTAAACATTTTAAAGTTCTGACAAATTATAAATTAACAATTATTTAAATTGAACTGTGCAATATAAAGTCTTCAAAAGTACAGCTATTTATTATTCAAACCTGGTTACAAACAAACATTTAAAGGTGTTTAAAAATCGGCGACATTTAAGAACTTCATTTACACAAAAATAATTAAAAGATACCTTATCACATTTATTTCTCAGTTAAAAATTACGTTGAATTTTCGCGTGTGTGTAGGTGTTCAGACTGAGCCTCGCGCTCTCTCCCGGTTTAGATTTTCACAACTAATGAATTTAAATCTTAACTATACTTTTAACTTTTTACTTTACCTTTAACTTTAACTTTAATTTCGCCTTCTACCTTTAACAGTACCGTCTGCCTTAAATTAAAAAAAAACGCTAAGCACCAAGGCCTCGACAGGCGGAATAATTAAGGTTAGTGGCGTAGGTTTACTACGGCCAGGGCCGTCCAATCCTCTGCTCCCGGCCAAGCCCTTGGAAGCAGACTTCTCTGCCAACACCAACACTACTGTTTCGCTAACGTTTATTCAAAACAAGAGTATCACCGGCCTTAGCACTTGGGAGGCTGTAGCCATCACTAGGCTGACGATACTCGCCCGAAACTACATTGCTAACAGCCTGAGGTTCCCGTCAGCCTCGGTCCCGACAACACGTCCAACTGCCCCGTCAATGCGGACTCTCCCGCCGAGTCAACAAAGCTCTGGCTAGTAACCCCGGTGTGTCCGACACACGGACACTGAGTTGCACAACTAACGGCCCTTGTTGCCAGGCGAAAAACTGCTCATCTTGCTAGGAAAGTTAGCTGACCCGCGGTAATCAGGACACTTCCTAGAAGTAGTCAGTGCAGCCGCAACAAAGGAAAGCGTCCGATGCGAAATAACCCGACCCCCGCCTTCTCACAGCTGAGTCAATGACTTTCCAACACTCCAAACAAGACTAAAATGAAATTAAAAAATTTACGACGTGATAATATCAATACGTATTCCTTACCTCCCTTACCCTTGTTTTGCATGTTTCCTACTTGTCAGTTACCGCATAAGAATATGATGATAATGCAACATCAAGGCTACGCAAGCAGTTTGGCATATAGTAATAAAACACACTGTAACTGATAATTTAGTGCATATATTTGCTCTCCAATTTAAATACTCGTAACCATTTGGTGAAATCTCATGATACATACCTATTTGTTTTAATGTTCTGTATGTGTGATAATGTCAGAGTTTACGGTACGTGTTAACAAATTCATTCACATTAACATCAGTTGTAATACAGTCAAAAGGCTGGCGATCCTCCCTTTATGCTGTCCTAGATATGCCCCATTGTAGTGCTGGTGCTTCACTGCGCAGTATGATGTCTGCAGTAATATAGTGATGGTATAGGTCGTTCGAGATAAAGTGAGCAGTACAAATTTAATCTCTGAAAAATTAATATCAGTAGTCGTTACTACATATAATTTAACTTTAACATTAGTTGCCTCACTACTTGTAAGGTGGGCAACGAATTAACTGAATATAGTACCATGTATGTTCCTATTTAAATGCAACACTGCTGAAATAAAATAAATTCAAAACGACATATTTGAATTTTGTGTAACTAAGGTTCTTACCGACCGTATAATTTATTTCACACGCGCAAACATCAAGTAACGTGTCCAGCGAGGTTTGATTGGCTTAAGAAATAAATTTAACAGGTCTTAACAAGTGCTCACTTTATCCCGAACCTCCTATAACAAAAGGCCGGTTACCGTTATGTGTGATAATTAAGGAACGGTACAGCAAATATTTACCATCGTCTGTGCAGCACGGCTGCAGCACGGCTGGTTAAATCTATGCAAGTACCCAGTATTCTTTATGTGCTAGGCTCTGTATTTATGATCCTAAGTTACATGTGCGTTTTTCATGAAAAAAAATGGCCATAGACAGTCGCATAAGATGATTAGTAGAGATGATGGTTTATCGCGGGAAAACTTGACTATTTGCTAGGCTTCAACGTACGTTTAACTTATGAAAAGATGACTGGCTTTCACTTGTACGTGGAGCTGTTACCCTATTTGACTAAGCCTATAAGAACCTCGCTGTTTTAATATTCGATGTACGTTATTGGTCTGCAGACAGCTACGGTGTGTCTGTGTTTTCAAGGCTATCTTGGCACAAAATATTTTCGCGATATACCATCATCTCTAATGATTAGTTTTGTTACGCAGGTCACATGACTTAATGCCTAACTTGCAGTTGTTCGACTATTGAAACTATACAAATGCTCAACCCTATTTTAGGCGGCCATCCCTATTGTTTTCATAAGTACGGATGGTTTCAACCAGGGTTTCTGTATGTTTGGTCAACGCTTTAATACAAAATAATAAACCAAGTAGTGTCAGTTTGTGACAATCAGTTCATAATTTGCAAGGTAATGAATTTTTTCAAGCAAACTATTCAGTTTCTCATTCGTCAATAAATACCATGGTTTCGTAAAATGTGTATGTATGTATGTATGTATGTATGTATATGTGTATATATATATATATATATATATATATGTGTGTGTGTGTGTGTGTGTGTGTGTGCTTTATTTACAGAACAAAGGTCCTGTTAGAGACTGTCGATGTTTTTACAAACAATATAAATATGTTACTCTTCTGTTAAAATGAAAAAGTGATTGCTAAGACAACAAAATTATTAAAGCTACGAATTTAAGACCATGATCTTTTATTTATTTCAAACAATTGCAAATAACTCAAATAAATAGCAGACAGTTTTTCAAAATAAAATACCCTTTGCTAACAAAAAATTAATTTCCTTAATTTTTGGCTAATTTCAACAACAAAATATATGATATTTCAGGGGCAAAAATCTAAAAATCCGTTTGGTCTATTGTAACAGAAAAATTAAGCCACAAACGATGATATACAAGTGTTAAAACTGTAAGACGAATATTTGATGTGTGTATTAATTTGTGTTAAAAAAAATTTTCGAAACCACTGCAAAACTAAAGAGCGAGGCGTTAAGAAAAAATATTTCTGACTTGTGTAAATGTTACATGTTTAAATCAAATTACTTGGCCAAAAGCAGTTTAAATGTTAGACATAACAGACGTACACACATTCGCACACATTAATATACTGCGTTTACGTATTTTCCACTACCTTTTTGATCTGTAGAAGTATCGTCTTCATTGAAATGTCAGAAAACAATATCAACAATCAACTCATAGAATATTTTTCAAAATGTATGTATTAAGTTATAACTGAGTACGCACGTGCCTTAGCCTACAAACTGTATTTTAGCGATATATTTTAACCAGATTTAATCCCGCTTGTAAATTAAGTAAATGACTTCAAAATATACATTTTCTTTACAGTTTTTCCAAACTCCCTACCCCTTTTTCCCGAAAGACACACACGAACGTACGATTCTTTTTACATAAACACGAACAATGTTTTGCCAAATATACTTAGATATTTGCGAAGCAGCATCCGATATATAATGCATAGTTATTTGCGAATCCTTAATCTGCTGACAACAACGCTTGTATATACTTTACTCTATTTTGTAAATATATAAAATAAAAGTGTAAATTTTTTGTGTATTTCTTCTCTTCTTCGAGTTAACTACGTCACCGATGTCTGTCTCAATACTTGGATAGTTAAAAATTTCCTTGAGGTATTATAAGGATATTTACTTAGAGAAATTATTGTACTTTACATTGAAAATTCAAAACAGCAGTAATTTTACGGGAATAGAATTGGTTATTTAGATATCTTCGCAATTAAATAAAAATATTATGTTTAATATATAACACAACAATTAATGCACACATGCAAACAAGTATTATTTACAAAAGAAAATATTTTTTTCTTAAAAAACTTTTATTTACTAAAAGGTTAGCCACCCCGGTTTAGGTAACAAATACAATAAATGTAAATAAAGTTTAAAATTTAAACAATTTGTTTTCGGAACACATACAAACACTGGAAAATTGAAATACACTCACAATGCTCAGATATTTAGCAAAAAAAGAAGTATAATTTAACTCATATTTCTTTAACGTATCACTTGAAATTTTTGTGAATTTGGAAGTATTAAGGCAATATTTGTTGTATAGGACAAATGTACCTTGTACACGTTTGTATATTTTTCTTTGCCTTAATATACAATAAATGAAAAGTGTGACTGTTGTATAAATGCCTACGAATTCGTGTATACAGGATTGGACACAATTCGACCGAGAAACCGCGGGAGGTGATTCCTAAGTAAATAATAACCACCAATATAAAACCCACTTGGTTTTTTTTAACTTAATGGGGAAGAAATAAGCCTTTGAAATTTGTTACTCTCCTCACACTTTTCGACTTCAGTAAAGCTTTTGATTGTGTTGACCTCGGTATTTTACTCGCGAAACTGGAATATAATTTAAATTTTTCTTACAGTGCTGTAAACTGGTTAAGGTCTTATCTCTCCTGTAGGAGTCAGTGTGTTGTTGCTGGAAAGATGACATCTGACTGGCATATTGTAAGTGCTGGAGTGCCGCAGGGTTCTGTACTTGGTCCTGTTCTGTTCGCGCTATTTATTAATGATTTGCCTAAATATATTAAATTTTCTCAATTCCACATTTATGCCGATGATTGGCAAATATACTCTTCTTTATCTTCCTCTGATACTTTAAAAATGTAGACAATTTAAACACAGAACTTAAGGCTGTCGAAAAATGATCCATAGAAAATGGACTCCATATGAAACAATTAAAATCCCATGCTATTTTGATGTGTAGCTCCGATAAGATGGTAAAATCTATTACCGCAGAACAACTAAAAACTGTAGTGGGCAACACAAATATTGAAATACAGTCAACAATTTAAAGTATTGGTCTTAATAAGAGTAGTGCTTTAAATTGGTCTGCTCATAATGCTAAAATAAGTAAAAAGGTTCTAGCAACCTTGCATCTACAAAAACGCCTTAAAAATCATCTGAGAACAAAAAAAAAAAACTTTTGTTCAGGTACTAATTTTTACCTTGTTCGATTACTGTGACATAGTGTACGATGATCTGACTAACGCGCAATTAACCAGACTACAGAAATTACAAAAAAAAAATTGTATTAGTTTTATTTTTAATCTAAAATCACGCGAGAATGTTTTTCCTTACTGCGACAAGCTATCATGGTTACGACTTGACAAGAGACGCAAATTGCGTAGCCTACTAATACTTAGTAAAGTACTTCATATTAAAAGTCCGAAATATTTAGCTGATAAATTTCATTTACTTCAGTCCCGTCACGATGTCAGTACCCGTTCTAAACAAAATATGGTTTTACTAATACAAAGGCATAGAGCCAGTAAACATTCAAAATCATTTTCGGTTGCTACTGTGCGTGCTTTAAATGCACTCGATGAGAAAACCAGACAGCATGAGGCTGTTTCTTTACCCAAAAAATTTACTAGAGTAACATTTAAATAATTAGTTCAATGTGAACAGTGGATGATATTACACTTGTTGTCCCGTGTGTAAGTGTGTGTGCCTTATATGTGTGCGTGTGTGCTTGTTAGTGTATATGTGAATATGTGTATATGTGCGTGTGTGAATGTAATTTTAATATTTTATATTCTCAGTATTAGTTGATATTGTAGCTTACTTCTTATGTTCTTCAAAGTATACTCTGTTTTAGTTGTAATAATTAAATAACTTAAGTTTTCACAAGATTTACTTAGTACACAATATATATTTCCCATAGTCTCACTGTGGTGTAATTAAATTATAGTTTTAGTTATTTTATTATTTTTTGTCTAGTCTGACATTCCCAGTTTATCCATCTTTCCTATTTATTTCATAAATGTTCATATATTACTATTTTGTACTTAAACCACAATTTTGTATTATTATGTCTCAATTTAATATTAATCAGGAATAATTTACGTTCTAGACAGTAATATACATGCTTATTGTGACTTTATATTTTATTTTCTTCTCTCATTATTATTTTCTCAGTGAGTTATAATTTCTGTTGTTTTTTGATATCTTTCTTTTTCAGTGATTAAGTGTAAGACACGGTGGTTGCACCTTAACTTCATCACTGTAAAAATAAGTCGCAAATTAATAAATAAGTATTTTACCACACGTTATTTTCAGTGATTGTTTACCGTCGCCTGTGCGCTGACAACAACAAAGCTCGCATGTATACAGTACTACCGATACTCTAGGCTTTGTAATGCTACGCCGAGCTGTGCAAGGGCATTTGAACAAAAAAGATGTAACCAAGACAGTTGCAAGCAGAGGATAATTTTTGTTACACAGGTCACATAATTCAATAAACCATTGTGAAATCTTCGAATTTGTTGACACTAAGTTGTGTGCAAGTAGAGGGTGGCCACTCGTGTTATTTTCATAAGGCTGGTAGATATTTTCTAGAATTTACATTGGGTAAGAAATCCTAACGTCATAAATAGATGTACAGACAATTATTCTTTCAGGTAATTTATTTTCCCACATTTTGGGAAGATATAGTTTCAAAATTCAACTTCGAAGTATATTTATTTCTTAATATTATTTTAAGTCATATGAAGTATTCTCTATATTTGGTGCTTATTATTTACTGAGGAATCACCTCTTGCGCCTTGTCCGTCGAATTCAGCCTCAACCTGTGTATCAGATTTGTCTTAAGCATTATGAATTTGCTGAAAAAACTACGAATAATAATTTCAGGTTTTTACACTTTCAATGGACTACAAAATTCATGGTGGAAATTAAAAACTTAAAAATGTACATAATATAATCAAACCAAATTGTATGAAACTTTTGTTTTCTTTTTCAGACAACTGCAGTAATATTTTATTCTAAATAACGTCCGGAAATAGCAGTTTAGCCAAAATTATTTGAATGGTTACTTACAAATAAATACCTTACTTATTCTAAGGTGCAATGTTATAATTATTTTCTAAGGGTTTCCACAAATAACCAAATAATAAATTACAGTGTTAGATTTATTAAAAAATATTCATAACCACGGTATAAAAACATTTTTTATTGGAACGAAATGTGATAATAAAATAAATATAAAAACTTGTATCACAAAGTTCTGAAAAAAAAATGCTCTGTCACTCTTTAAATTTAGAGGATTGCATAATTTTTTCACCCTCGACAGAAAATCAACGTTATGCCCAGAGATATGAATATGTTTAGAAAATTTACAGTTGCCCCTAAAGCTGCAGAACCTGGTGTTGTAGACGAAGTAATTTCCGTTGAGTTTGCTGCTTCCGAAGATGGAGATACTGTGGTTGGAGGTGATGATGTCGTTGGCGGTAATGTAGTCGTTGAAGTCGTTGAAGGTGCTGTTGTGGTTGCGGGTTCTGTAGTCGTTAATGTTGCCGTATTTGTTGAAGGTGCTGTAGTCGTTGAAGCAGCTGTATTTGTTGAAGGTGCTGTATTTGTATTTATTGAGGGTGCTGTATTTGTATTTGTTGAAGGTGCTGTATTTGTATTTGTTGAAGGTGCTGTATTTGTATTTGTTGAGGGTGCTGTATTTGTATTTGTTGAGGGTGCTGTATTTGTATTTGTTGAAGGTGCTGTATTTGTATTTGTTGAAGGTGCTGTATTTGTATTTGTTGAAGGTGCTGTATTTGTATTTGTTGAGGGTGCTGTATTTGTATTTGTTGAGGGTGCTGTATTTGTATTTGTTGAAGGTGCTGTATTTGTATTTGTTGAAGGTGCTGTATTTGTATTTGTTGAAGGTGCTGTATTTGTTGAAGGTGCTGTAGTCGTTGAGGGTGCTGTAGTCGTTGAGGGTGCTGTAGTCGTTGAAGGAGCTGTAGTCGTTGAAGGTGCTGTAGTTGTTGAAGGTGCTATAGTTGTTGAAGGTGCTGTAGTGGTTGCAGTTCCGGTAGTCGTTGAAGCTGCTGTAGTTGTTGAAGGTGCTGTAGTCAATGAAGGAGCCGCAGTCGTTGAAGTTTCTGAACTCGGTGGAGGTTCTTGTTCTTGTCGATTTATAAACTGTGTTGTGACGAGTTGTGAAAGAAATCCGACGATGAAAAGCATAGATATTTGGACTCTCCTGTGCCTGACTGCAGTCGTTAAAGGCATTTTGCTGCTCCGAAAGGAAGATTCCTGCTGCAACAAAGAATTTCAATTAGGTTTTAGTAGTTTTATGCACACAACTTACATAAACTTTTTTCTAATAGGGCACACAAAGTAATTTTTTTAGATCCGATAAAAAAGAGTTACGGTATAAAAATTAATTTTTCTTTTTATATCAAAAATTTTTTAACTCAACCTTTTCATGTAATTTTCCCTATATGTTTGTAAAACTCACAACTTCCTGCAAACGTTTCCTACAATGCAATATTCAACTAAAATTTACTTGATGTAAACTAGCTATTGTAACGAGTATATAGTCACATTTTTATGTTTACACTTGAAAAGTTTTGACACAGAATTACTATTATTGTTAACTTATTATTTTTCCGATGTAAAAATTTTTTTATTAATTTTTTTAATAGTTACCACGGAAATTACAGAAGTAGTTATATGTACGTTTGATATTGAAAGTACGCTATTAGTTTTTCTCTTAATTGCATTTATCTCTCAAAAGGTTTATTATTGTGGTTTTCATTTCAGTTATGTTTGTTATTTATGTTAAATTTTCTGTGCTGTAATTTTGGTGTTAAAGTTAATGTATTATATTTTGTTTTACTGTTTCACTTTGCCTGAGACGTCACGAGAAGGGAAGAATGGTGGTAACTTCGAATTGAACGGGCCGCGTTGTATTATGCCTTCTTATATCCAATGATTGATTCTGCATCATAAGTCTAGACCATTAATTTTCACCACCATTCAAAAGTATTCTTAATAGGAAAGCTGGACAATATTATATGAAGATGTCAGCTTTTGTCGTTTTAGTTATTTTAGTGAGCAAATTTTACATTGTCGGCATCATTCATTGAGGAACGATAAGTACCGTCACCACCAGTATTTTTCAAAAACTGTACGTTATTTATTCATTAAATATGAGTGAAATCAATTTTTTTAGATGAATTCTATAAATTAAATGTAAAATTACCAATGAGCTCATTCCGTTTAAAATTTTTATTTTATGAGTAGATATGAAGATTGCTACCTAGACCCAGAAGCAACTCGCAGCTGGCGGTATTTTCCTGGTAAAAACGTGAATTATTTTCGGGAGAGACTTGAACTTTAACATTTAAAGTTAAAATAATTCTGAATTTTCGTATCAATTTTGAGTTATGACCTTCAGCTTCACATGATCTGGCAAACTATCAACGAGTTTTGAAGTCACTATTGAACTGTACATTTTTCTTTGGAACAAAATCGCAGGACGTTTGAGTACTCTTTTAACTTAAATATATTTATGAGCGTTTCAAGCTTAACAAACTTAACAAAATTTTGTAAGGATGGGTGTGCAGCTAAGAACACGCCATACCTATGCAAAATTTCACTAAATTAAAAATTGATCAATTAACATTATTTTTGTTCTCATGAAATTTGTATGCAGTACTTCATTGGAGATCATATAGTCATTTTGTTTCTTCTATACTATGGTATATTTTTGTTATGATTTCCAGAAGTTTGCAGTGGTTGTTTGATCAGTAACTCTCATATGATGATGTATAACTTTGAATGCTATGCAACTATCTATTACAGTAAGCTAAATAAGCTACAATTCTATACAATTTATGCTAATTTTGAAATAATATATTTCTTATCTCCCGGAAATTAATAACTATATCAGTGTACACTATACAATATTCATCACAGCAGAATTATCTTTTTAAGATATTATTAATTTTTGTTTAATTATTGATTAACCTTAAATTTATTTAGGACATTGGCATAAAGAAGCACATAATAACTTGCAGAAAAACATAGCAAACAAACAGCGAATTTATATTACATACACCATTTTAATTTGATTGAGATATACTGTTATTTTGCGTAACTCACATGATTATAACAGTTTATTATTTCCAGGCTAAATTTTTCTCTATAGTGAAAGTAAAGTGAACGATTGAACTGTATATATGTTTATGCTATTCATTTATAGGTATTGGTTTACTTTGTACATTCGATGTAAAATTTTCCTCGTAAGCAGTGGCGGCTCGTGGGTTGTTGCCAGGTGGGGCTGTAGATAGTCGGAACTGTACACTCTTGATGAACGCGCCGTAGACCAACGACCATGAAATATTTGCCGGCTACCAGATATTTTGTGACCACTTAGTTGTAAGGAGCACCTGCATATTAGCGTATCAGTGGCTGTAGAGTCAACCAGCGGACAACCCTGTACAGCTCTTGGTAACTGCAGCCTTACCTGGCAACAACCCACGAGCCACTGCTCGTAAGTGAATTGGGAAACAGTTAATTTGCTCGATCATGTTCCACAAACTCAATGAAAACATGTTAAATAATTAATTACATAGGATGTTTGGTAATTGTAGGTACAAACGAAAGTGGTGTGTCGAGGACGATGAAAAGAGCAACTAATGCTAATAAACGTACCGGAAAACTACGGTTTTCCTGTTACGATGTATGGACACGTACAAACATGACAATGTCGCAACACTGTTACCGCCGTCTGTACCAGGCATCAGTTACCACAGTCAACAGCAAATGTAGTGTGGCTGCGTAGTGTTCGACGAGGTCACCATGGCTCCACATACTTTTCTAATGGAGAAATGGCTGACATCTACTTCGTGAATGGGTGAGCCAATGGCAATGCACAGGATGCAGCTCGAATGTATCAACAGACGTTCCCACAAAGAAGACAGCCTGGCAGCAGAGTGTTCACATAGGCACATCAGCGCTTGCGCGAGACAGGATCATTTAAACCCAACATGAGACATGCAGGTAGACCAAGAACAGTGTAGGGCACAAGTACCAGACGAGTTGCTGAAGCAGAAGGTGTTTCGCCATACCTCATATGGCGGGTATTACTTGAGGGATAGATTACCTATATCATGTACAACATGTACAAGCATTGGCTGCACCAGACTTTTCAGCCCGGTTTGCCTATTGTTAAATGGCTCCTGGAAAAATGTGGGCGAGATCCACTGTTCCTGGTGAAAGTTTTATTTACACCAGACGAAACATGCTTCACCAAAGATGGTATCATGAACATCCACAACACGCACGTGTGGGATTATGAGCAAGCACACGCTATCATTGAGACGGCACATCAGCGGAGATACTCCATTAATGTTTGGTCAGGTGTTGTTGGTGATCGGTTGTTATGGCCACATGTCCTACCTTGCCGACTTACTGGTCGCGCATACCATCATTTCCTGCAGCACGAGATACTCGACAGTATGGAAGAAGTGCCTCTTTGTGACAGGATGCGTATGTGGTGCATGCGGGATGGTGCTCCTGCAAATTTCCATGCGGCTGTTCGGGAACACGTCGCACGTATCTTCAACAACCGGTGTATCGGTCGTGACTTGCCAATACCATGACTTCCCATGTCCCCCGACTTGAACCCATTGGAGTTTTTTGTATGGAGATATTTAAAAGCTTTGGTGTATGCCATCCCTGCTGATAGTGTCTACGAACTACAGGAGCGCATTGTGGATGGTTGCCACTGCATTCGGAACACGCCTGGAATTTTTGAACGTGTACGAGCATCGATGCGAAGACATACTGAAGCCTGCCTTCACGTCAACGGCGCCCATTTCGAAGACTCGTTGTAATGTCTTCGCCCACATGTGCCGCATTTTGACGTTTTGATCCTCGGGAGCACTGGTATTATAGCGTTCCTGAACACATAATGTGTCATTGGGAAAACCATTGATTTCCGGACCTGTGTATGTTACAGTTATTTGCTTGTTTCATCGTCCTCGACACACCCATTTCGCTTGTACCTATTCCTATATATCTACAGTATTTGACGGATCTAGACAATATTTACGCAGATGTTTCTTCCAGTACGAAATTTAAAATACTATGTAGTGTAACTTGTGCTCCAAGACACCTTTCAAAACAAAGTGTGCCAGAAACAACAAAAGAACGGTCATTAATTTATCATTCACTTCTTCCACGCAAAGCTACGTTCATTAATATGAGAAATGTGTTAATTTTGTCGTGATTTTTTTAAACGTTATTTGTAAGAATTTTAATACATTGTTTAAGGAAACAACGTAGATCATATTACAATGCACACGGTAGTTATTGTTGTTATTGTTGGTTGACATTTGCGAACCGGACGGCCTAACGATTCGGCAGGTTGATAGCTTTTAAGGTTGTTCAAGCGGGGAAAAATAATTATGATTTTATTTTTGTACGAAATAGTAATAGATTTATACACAGTACTTGGGAATAAGTTGCATTTTCCTCTTATGAAAAAAAAATAGCTGTGCCAGTTTTCCCAAAATGGCATTTCTAAGTCAACATTTGCATAATTTTACTTCACGCAAACTTGACAACCAGTAAACATGATGAAATGGAAAAAATCACATCAAAGCTATACATGTCCCGGTCTACGGCTTGAAGCATATAAAAACCCATTACACAAAATATTTGTACTGAATTAAAAAAAAAAAATGTGCTAATTTTTCGTATTACTTAACAATTATAGAAATATAGAAATTTTCGTAAATTGTATTTATATGCTTCAAGCCATTGTCCGTGACATTTAGCTTTGATGTGATTTTTTTCCATTGCATTATGTTTGCTGGTTGTCAGGTTTTGTATAAAGTAAAAATATACAAATTTTGATTTTGAAATGCCATTATGGGATAACTGGCTGAGCAATTTTTTTTTCGTAAGAGGAGAATGTACTCTCAAACAATGTATATAAAACTAACCCTATTTCATTCAAATATAAAATTAGGATATTTCTCCAGTTGAACACTCTTAATATGCATGGGAAAATGAGACGCCAAGGAATATTAATGTTTGTACGCAGTTTTCAGTGTGTTCATTGACACATCGCTGCGATCTTTACCGTCTCTGTATATCGACAGAGATGAGTCCAGCGGACAATCAGCTAATATGTTAACCACCAGCAGTTGAAGATGAAGATACCAGTTGATTTACGATTAACTCAACGGAGACGGCAAACTCACAAGTGCTCAACGTTCTAGAATTGAGTTATGGAAGTAGATACGACTAAGGCACGATCTGGATGTGGGGTAAAGCATTAGGCTGCCAGATTCCGTACACGGAATCCTACTCCTTCGCGACTTCTAGACATATATGTTTGCAAGGGCCGATTCCACAGTCACATTGAGAAACATCCGAGGCCTTCCTGAGTGAAATGAGAGAAATTTTCAATGCAGAGACGATAAACGAGTGAAATCTAAAGAAAAACTGAGGAATTTTCTTAAGGTTTCCTCAGACCTTCCTTAAGATTTTCTCAAGCTGCAAATCAATCATAGCGGCCATAAATAGGGGTTAGAATGCCACATGGGAGATAATAATATTTTCGTTTTGAATTTATTGGTAATAGGATCATAACCATGGTGTAAAGCAAACACCGAACTGGTACAGTCCGCGCGCCAGCTCTGACTCACTGGCGGGTATGTGTTTTTGTCAGTAAATATACAGAATGTCCCATAAGTCCGCTCTCATAGGGCAAATAGCAATTGGTGAAATAGGGAATATTTCAATAGTATTGTAGTGTAATGAAAAGTTATTGTGAATAATAACATTACTACTACATGCCGCTCCATCCCGCCGATCATGTTATATCGTATACAAAGCAATTTTAACCATCGCATATGCATGTGCAAAGTACATTGCCACCATCAATTTTAACATTTTCTGTTTTAATGACACATGGAAGTGAACACACTGCTGTTGTCTTACGCCAACACACGACATATATGTCGTGGTAACTTTTCACCTGAACTGAGATACTTAAATTTCCTTACTGTGCAAAAATTTCTTACATTTTATTCAAGTTCTCCTTAGTTTCACCTTTATCTCAAGATTTTCCTTGTATGACTCTGCAATCGACACGTAGTCGATCGATTTTAAATGTCTCTCTCATAATTCTGCAAGTCAATGGTGCGACCTTCGGTTCTTACGAGCGCCCAATAATGTTTCCTATCGTACGTTTCGATGAGAATAGGCGAACGTACCGCCCAGGTCATAACGTTTGTCAGGAAGCAGTGCTACTGTCACCGCATTTTCGATCACACCTTTACGCTTGTGAATATAAGGTGGTGTGATTTCCCAATAGATGGATTAAGTTCTGTATCTTACAATTCGATCATAAATTACGATCGTACAATACGATCATACAATGCGGTCACACTACCTCGTTTACCGATAACATTTCCCGTTTGTATTTGAATACACCAAGACCAATAGGTGTTACAGGAATTAATGAAGACAGCTTTCAGAGGAGAGTTACTGGACGTACTGAAAGCACAGAGAGACGCCTCTAAGACCTTCGGCGCAAGATACTTTGACTTTAAGAAGTCATTTAATAGATATTCAGTCGATCTCCATCGACACAGAAAACAAGAATTAAAAACCAAAGAGAAATTAGTACATATGTGGGTACATAGTATGCGGTAAGTTGACGGTCAAGCGTGCCTATTCAACTACGTAGATACTTAAAGACCAGACATTCCGATTGAACATTCTTTAGTTTCTCGATTAAAATTCGACGTTTTCAAAGAACACTCAAAATTAGGAAGGAGGAACTGGTGTTTACTTGGAAACCAGTACGATCCAGGGACACCAAACCGACACAAACACGAAGGATACGTAAAAACCTTACCTAGGAGCACAATTTCAATTTACATTTAGCTGCTTTTTGTAACAAGAAAAATTATCAATTATCGTAGATTTATGTTTCTTGATGGGTGAAAAAATTTTGCGTACTCGTCTCAGCGTTCAATAAAACGTATCTTAGACTGAGATAAAAAGCTGCAAATAAAAGTTGCGCGAGGAGATAGCGAAATCAGCCCACTTTGTGCAAGAAATCTAAACCCACCGCATAAATACAGAGGAAAACCAGATAAAGAAATGGGAAATCTTAATCTTGGAGAATATGAAGACACCACGGTTTTATCCGCGATTATCAAAGTATTGATAAGCGTTTTAACAGCAACAAAATAAAAATGCGTTCCTGTACATTTCTTGTCTTAGTGCCGTAAAGTCCACCTCACACTGATGTCCAATTTTCATTGTTAATTAAGCTTATGTGTAGAACACTGGGCATGTCATATTCCATTTATATATAGGAAACAATTAATTCCTCCTTAAACGAATTCACACCATTCCTATGTGTTAACTGAAAACGTAAAAACATACTACTATTTCAGCAGAGTCTTGCTTCATCAAACACAGAGGCTTTACAACGCGAACATTGTGCAACGGAGATAATTCTATGTTGTACAGAAATCGGATTTCATTCAAATAATTAGAAAAATAAGCGGACATGTTGTACTAGAACTGGGCTGGAGGAACGAAATCAAGGAATTTGTTATATTATACTAGTAATGCTTCAAAATAATTAAAGGCTAGTTAATAAGGTAATTTTGTGATGTCGACGCCATTATCAACAGAATCACTTGTGATATATTAAAGTCGTGTGACTAACACAAAGCAACTGCGGTTGGCCGAAGGTTTCTGAGTAAAAAGTAAACGAAAATGCTAACAGAGATATACAGCACCTTAAGCTAGGTCTCTGGGTACGCTTTAGGCGGTTGGGTATGAAAGCTTCTGATTCTCAGAGGTAGACACCACGAGATGATGCTTGAAAGTGGAGCATACAGTAGCAAAAACACGAACAAAAAATAGGCACAACACCAAAATGCAATCGGGGATCGTGTGGGATGGACCCAAACAACCATAAGAACTTGAAAATTTCAATACCATGGATGTCGCTTGACTTAAAAATAAGTGTTCTCATCCAGTAGCGCTTACTTCAGATTCATAAATCATTCAAATATAAAATATATATTTTATTAATTTAAATAAGGAATCTGTTAACGATTATCTAGACTCTAGTCCATACGTCCAAACATATAAGCCTAAACGAAAGCAAATATAAAAAATATGTTGGGAAGTTTTAATTGAAATGGTTTTACCGTGATAACTACCATCATTAAAACAAGAAAATATACAGTTTTGACTAAAACGCCAATTACCTAGTATTTAGTTCAGTACACAGTCAGCTAAAACCATAGTATTTACTGCCACGAAAAATAAGAACAAGCAAGAATAGCAAACCAAACCGTAATATCTGCTCTCGTATAAGTGTAAAAAAATAAAATCGCTAAAACTTAGACACAAGAGAGCTTGACCTTAACTCAAATAAACAAATGTGAATAGTTTACGTGGAGTTCCGGATCATGGGACGAATACGAAGCTGCATTAAAAAAAAAATAATAAGTGCTCATAATCTGATGAATGTACTGTGAACTCGAAGACAGACGATTACAAATCCGTCTCGTTTTAACATTAAAAAATTCAAGTAAACATAAAATTGTGCTAGCACATTATGCTTGTTTCTTATTGCACGGAGTTTCTGTTGAACAAAAACTCTGCGAGACGGAAAAACCAAACAATATTTTCTTTCGTGTTCTCGCACTCGGGAGGATCCGGTTTTCGAATCCCGGTTCTGGTCATCCTGATTACGTTTTTCCATTGTTTCCCGAAATCGTTCCAAGCGAGTACTTGAATGATTAATTTTCCCATGTTCCTGTACTTGTGTTCAGTCGTGTGTTCTCGTTTCAAATTACCTCGCGGCAGACAAGACATAAAATCCGAATTATTTCGCACAGCTTTGATTAAGTTTACACTGTTTTACTTAATGTCAGACGGATGATTATTTTGTTGAAACAATGGCATGATTTCTAGCCTACCTTCCGAAGAAACCATCCTGTACGTGAAATTGTGTATCTGTCATTAAGTGCAGGGTTTGCGTGTAGTGTGCGTATACGTTCCCAAAACACTTTTTAACCGTTTAACAGAAAGCCGCAAGCTTGCAACACTTGCGTTAAGATCAGGTAGCACGTTCTGATTTTTGTCTAAAAAATATTTGACAATAAAGTGGGAGGACTATTATTTGACAAAATTTTACCATAAAATTTTTTTGACAAATTACGTTTGCCCTTTAGTATAATATATATTTGAGGACATATCGTTCTATCATATCTTTTTCGACGGTCGTTTTAATTAACTTATGTGTTTTGTTATGTTTTAGAATAAATGCAAAATTTTGGTTCTAATTATTTAAATTTGAGAGCATTCAGTATGTAAATTATACAATATAAATTTACTAGCTGGATAACTTCAAGTCATAACAATAAGTATGTTTTCTCCGCGATATTTCAAATAATAATGATGATATAATTAAATGGCTTTTGGTTATCAACTAACAGTAACAAAAAATTTTGTGAAACATAATTTTCTCGATTTTCATTTGCAGATGTAATTATTTAAATTATAAATACGCAGACTGAGTGGGCCTACATTTCAAATATTAGTATCAAATGTTAAGTATAAACCACACTAACAATTCGTGTATCACTTTATAGGCTATTACATTTTATTGACTTGTCATTACTTAAAAAAAAAAAGCAATACTTTGTACAAACTCAACATGATACATAAATAAGGTTATAATATTTCTGTATACTTAAAGGGTGATTGTGAATCACTGAGAAATCTAACATTTAAGAAATTTTAGAACCCGTCCAATTCGTACAAATTGGGTTAAAACGAAAACCCTGAAACTTTCTCCAACAAATGTAGCCGTTATAATGGTGATTTCGTGACGTCACTTCCATCCCACTTTATCTGGATTATTTTAGAACGAAAAATTTGAAAGATTTAGAAGGTCTTAAAGAAGCAAGGACAAATAATATAGTATATTTTGACCACAGCGGAAAATCATTTTAACAAACAGCTGCCAAATCCTAATGTCCATTCGACGTTTTGAAACCAAATAGTTTTACTGATCATATTTAAGTAACTGTATTATAGTCGCTACCATAACTTTTCAGCACTTTTCAGGTAAAGATTAGAAACAGGGTGTATTTCAGCTGGACTGCAAAATAAAAAAAAACATTGGACGGCAGATACAAAACGTAACATACTGCTTCCATGTATTAAACACACTATTACATATTTATAGCACATATAGTGACATTAGTTTACTGTTTCCTTCCTCTGAATTTTAATTACTCTTCCCGGGCATATCGTTCAAGTGTTTTTTTCCTGCACTCATCAGAAACATTTCATGTCATTGCAACACCACGTAAGATAATATCAGTTATCAGTTTTGTGGAACAAATGAGGCTTACGGCAAAAAAAAGATAAACACGTAGTTCAGTTCAAAGAATCCAGTAGATTTCACACAAATAGTCATCGATAATTACGTAAAAAAACCTCAAAATTACGTTTACTTGCATTTTTACTTAGGTTTTTTGAGTATTATCTTGAAATAATTTTAGTCAATACGTACTTTTTACTAATTTAGCTACTGGCATAACTCGTTATAAAACCAACTAGTTAACTGACATGTAGTAAATTCAACTTTTAAATATTTAATAATATGTTTGGAATAAGTCGCCAAAACAAAACAGATGATTTATGATCGCTTAAGTTAAGAAGACCTTAGTTTCATACTTTTATTGCTCGCAAGCCATATAATAACGGCATTCAAGAAAGTCACTGAACAACCAGCCACGTTTTCAACGAAGTATTTAAATGCCTGAATAAGCGTTTCATTGCTTCAGGTTTAGACAGTCAGGTAGATATTTTAGAAAATTTAATACTTGAAGATCGAAACTTAATAATTGGTTAACGTTCGTATAATATATATTTTTTATTTGTTTGTTGTACGTCATTCGCAAAAATATTAAATTTATATGTGAGCATAAGATCTGATCTCTTGAAGTTTCAATGGGTGAAGAGCTTTGAATTTAAAGTAAATAATTGTACCCAAGCTCATTATAAATACATGAGAAGGACCGATATTAGGTTCCAAAAGACTGACTAGGTTGCCCGTGAATAGTTGACAAAACAATTTTAACTTCTGAGTAATTCAATTACCTGAACATCTCCCAGACAGCAATTAAAATATAAATACCTGTTTTTTTTCATGTTATAGTTAGTTATTTTGTTTCAACTAAGTTCAAAATTCTTTTTTCAGGCAATTCTTTATCTTTTTGTGCATATGTGTTAATTTACGTAAAAAAACAATACTCCTTCTATGTTTATTCCAGGTTTGAGATATCAGAAAAAACAATTTCATGTATTTAAAGATAGTTGTTCAGCTCTTGTTAAACAGAAAGCAGCTTTATGTGACGACAAATGCCAAAACGCTGAATAGCTCACATAATCAGACTACTTATGATTAGAGATGATGGTTTATCGCGGGAAAACTTGACTGTTGGCTGGGTTTCAACGTACGTTCAGCTTACCAGAAGATTACTGTGGCTTTGGCTTGTAGGTGGAGCTGTTACCCTATTTGACTGAGCCAATAAGAATCCCGCTGCTGTAATGTGTAATGTATGTTATTGGTTTGCAGACAAGTACGTTGTGTCAGACGTATGGCACACTATCAGATATGTTGCAAGAAACTGCAGTGTTTTCAAGGGTATGTTGGCAAAAAACTTTTTCGCGATATACCATCATCTCTAACCGTTAGTGGAGACGACTTTTAATCGTTAGGAAACTTGACTGTTTGCTGAATTTCAACACACGTTCAGCTTATTAAATTATTACTGGCGTTTTATTGTACGTAGAGTTGTTGCTCTATTTCACTGAGCCAATAAAAATCTAGCAATTTTAATATTTGATTGCTGTGGTTGGTCATACGTGTGTCAACCGTTCATACATTCTTACAAGAAACTGAAGTGTTTTTATGGATATGTTGGCACAAAACATTTCCGCGAAATGACATCATCTCTACTTATGATTAGGGAAAGGAATATTTCGCGAGTTCAGTGACCTGCATGCTAGAATCCATTGTCCTGTACATACTCAGACCCCGACTATTTGTCAGTTAGTTGCTACTCGCTGGAACAACAGACAATGAACGAATAGACAGCGCTAAAGAATGCATAGGATAATGGATTCAGCATGCGGGTTATTGAACTCGCGAAATACTCCTTTCCCTGCTTATGATGTGATTACAAAACTTAACCGGTCATATTTATCCAAGGTACCTCGGTCGTATGAGATCAGCCAGGATGCGATCAAACTGTTGGCACTCGGGAGACCATACTACGATAACAGTTTTAAACGACTCGAGTTAAAATTGTACTCTATCCATTGGACAATCTCGTGACATTTGGTAAACGCATTAATATTTCATGATGTTCTATCTATTGCACGTTGATGAAAAGTTGATTGCCATGAGACTAGAATGTGATGATAGGGACACCACACACAATCCACATATTCCACAGCAGGTATATTGCGGCACATAATTTACCAACGTGCTTTCAAGAGATAACAATTCATAGGTGTTTACGTACATTGCTCTCTGCTGATAAACCAACTCCACTCCACATTTGAGAAGCTACATCCTTAACTTCATTTTGTAACATAGATATCGCCCACTGTAATTTTAATGTGTAAAGTGTTGTGTACATTGGTAAATAATAGTAATGTAGTGTCCGTCTTTCATCATAGTTACACGTCCCGTGTGTAGTGGGTTGTCTGTCAAGCCACGTGCTTTCTGTTTTGAATAATGTCACCACGAATTTCTCGTTTAAGGTTCACCTGAGAGTGTTCGGACAAGACGACCTTTCTGTTGATTTTAACATGCTGATTAATAAATACGTAAAATAAATCCGTTTCTAGTGTTCGTTAATAAAATTCATGCAAACGCAGGGTGGCAACCATCATTTCCCGAGGTGAATGTTCTCCATGATACAAAACACTATTCGCCTATTTGTCGTTTAATCGCAATTAGTTCTTAAAATATTTTATTTAAATCATTTCAAAATCCGACTTTTACGGGCTACGTCTCCCTTAATAATCAATTTCGGTAAAAGTGGTTCTTACATTTTCGTCTTGTTTTTTTTTCCTAAGGAATCATCTGACAGCGTTTGTCGGTGTAATTTAGACTCACCCTTTATAGAGTATTGCTGACCGTCGGTTACCGAACCCGTGTTATTATTTGTGGTCGGCAGTGCTAAAGGGACAAACATCGATGATAAAAACGCTTTTCCTCATTAAAAATATCGGAGCACCACCGAATATAATCTAAGATATAAATCTCTAACTTTGGACTTGCCAACGCTCTGTGTCAGGCGGCGCCTTTAATGTTGCGAACTTAACCTTAAGCCGGCCGGGTTTCTCTAAGATCTTCTGTTTCCCCTGACCTTGTGTTCCTTCTGCCGCTACTTTTCGCTCACTTAATGTATTTTATCTCAATGTTAAGAGTGCGTGCTAGAGCCAGTAATATTCTGGTAAGCTGAGCGTGTGTTGAAATTCAGCAAACAGTCAAGTTTTCCCGTGATAAACCATCATCTCTGTGTATAACATATAGGTCCCATTTCTTCAAGTAAAATGATGCTGTTAGCTCGAAAACGTCGCATAGGATATTTTTATATATTATATCTTACACAAAACTGTAGGAGCAGCAGAAAAATTCGTAATGATGTTTTAAAAGGAGTAAAATATGTGAGCCACGAGAGCTGTATTCCTTACTGAACTTCGGGAAACACTATCATACAGATTACATCTGTCGTGTCATGTCGTTTTTTTTTTTTAATTAATTAAAACATTTCTCTTACAAAATTCATTGAAACGAAAATTGTTGCGTAAAAAATTTTTAACGCCCGAAACAAATTTTTATGTATTACGAGCAATATTAAACACAATTCTATGGATGAATCAGAGTCGGCACGTAAAGCTTCTGAAGTAACTTCCATATTACGTTCCAGACAATACTTGCGTTTGAGGACTTAAATTTAGAACTGGAACAATAGCTAAAAGCTAATTTGTCATGAAAAAACGACAATACATTACCGAAACAAAAACAACTGCGATTTTCAACTGGAACAGTGGCTGCATACATTTTCGGGAGAAACAGAAGTACTTTCATAAAACAATTTTGCCTTCTGCATCTCGTAAAATTACGTCTTACGCACCATAGTACATGCACAAAAATCTTAATAATTATCTCGTTACAACATATTTTATGCGAGAGTTTTAATTTGGTAATAAGTAGAGGCCACGATTTTTAGCGAAAGTGATTCTGCAACAGTTTGTTTCAATGCCTTACGTGCGCATATTAAGATTTGCTTCATGGTTATTGGCAGTATGTATTATTGCACAGACGTGGCTCATTTGACTGTGCCAACAGGAGCAAGGTTAAAGCGACACCACACGAACCCTAGACGCTGATAGTTAAAAACAGCCCATCACTGACCATGAAGCACGGCTGCATATGTGTACATAAGGCATTGAAACAAATTGTTGCAGAATTCATTTCACGAAAAATCGTGGCCTCTAGTAACAAGTGCTCTGGTGTGAGTATTACAGGATTTTCCTGTTAGTAGTCAACATGGCTCCCCGTTGACACATGTTTTAATTTTAATGATAACTGCGAGAATGTTTAACTAAATAAGATTAACGATTTCAATGCTAATTTAATTAAATTTGCTGAAATTGCTTATTTTCCATAATTGACAAACGAGATGGTAACAAAATGTGCTTATTTCCGTAATTAATTTTAGTAAAAAACATTAACCATGCAAGCGGCATCATATAACATTAAGTAACTAACCAATTAGTTTTCAAGTATCTGAAATATTAGAAGATTTGAAATGTAAAACCGGGAGAAATATGTATTGAGAAAATATTTCTACTTACCAGAATCGTACTCAAAACTTCTTTTTATGGGGTGGCGTTACTGTCGCATATTGTCCAAGTCATTGTGTGTTTTTAAGCCTAACACATAGATTATACGCAACAAGTAATGTACGTAGTTTCTGTTGCCACATGAGTTTCCTCAGTCAAACTTAAAAAAATGTGGCGTTATTGAGTCTATTGATAAACGTATCATAGGACACTGCTTTTGCAGCATTTAAAAACTTACAAAAACTGTCATAAAGACAATTTAAAAGATAATATCCGTGACAAACGTAACGTTTTTGAACGAAGATTTAATCCCTGTACGTTATCTCGCAGAGCTGTCGCCACACTGCTTAGTGGCTTTAGTCACATGCTACTTAGAGAACTCGTTTGTTTTTAAACATAAGACTAAGAGTTTTATTTATGTAAAATCTTCATATGCAATTGAGTGTTCAAACAAAAAAGTCCTCAATCAATTAATTTCCCACTAAACATGATACATGGTTAATTTTATTGCGTGAGTAATACTGAATTATAAATTAGCCTCACATCCTAGAACCAGTGGTATTTTGAATTACAAATATTTTTATAACCGGTAAAAATGTGTGTTATTGAATATGTTAAATGTTACGACGTTTTTTTTTTTTTTTTTTTAAATTTATATTACCAATTTTATTTGAGATTTAATTTTTCTTCGCTAGCCAGTTAATTTTTAAGTATAATATTATCAAAGCATAATGCAAAAAGAAAATAAATGTGACTAATGGTGGTTACATATTTATTATCTTCTAAAATCCATGTCGTTATGCTAAAAAAAAATAAAAATAAAGCTGCTGGTAATGACTATACAAAAAAGAACGCAGTCCGCCAGTTCAGTTATTAAAAGTATATTTTGATAACCGGGAATTTCTCGAATACGGTTGAAAAAGTATGTTAAAATCGTTCTTGATCAGAACCTGGTAAACTAGTTGCTATGAACACAGTGTACTGGAGGACTATGAGGACCTGTCGGGAGGTCGTTGAAACCACGAAACTTTAAAGTAGGCATGTCACATGATGTGCACACATTTCGGAAGGTGTTTTCAAAAGTGTAAAACTGCCAGTTTCTTGCAATCTGGCACGGACTAAAGAGCAGAGGAAAACAGAGGTGTAGGTTGTGTTAAAGTTAATGGACGACTTGATGAACACGCCATCTGACGTCACACCGCAGGGGGAGAGTACTGAGGGAAACAAAGATTGTTTAGTAACAAGCTGATGTGTTAGTTGGTGATGGCAGAACCAAACATTTTATGCACACATAGACTTGCACGCAAGGGTCAAAATTATTAATTTCAATTTCATGGTTAAGATACGCAAAAGCATAAGATCAATGTTTACCTGAAAAAGCGGCATATTCCAAATAAATAATCAAATTTCTTGACACATCTCATCCGGGACATGTGAAACCACACACCTAAATTAAGGTTATGTTCGGTTGCGGTAAGAATTGTATCCCACACCAGACTGAATCTCCGCCTCTTTTCAAGTCCTCTATTGTACTACAGGTTTAAATGACCAATATTAAATGTTTGTCACAGGGAAAATGTCTACCGCTTGAGCACTGTTATCTGTAAGGTGCGTAAATCGACCAATCACAGAGGATTCCAGAATTTTGAGTTACATTAAGTTGGTAATTTAAAATTTAAGATTGGTTTCTTTTCACTCTGAAATTAAGTTTTAAAAAATTACTTCCGTCATTTACAAACGTATATAAATTAAATTTTACTACGGTTTCGTATTCTTTTCGTCCCTTAGCGTTAGCAACGAAAATAGCAGCAAAAATGTTCCTGTTCCAATCTCCCCTATAAGAAAGAACATTTTCTTTCCAAACGGTAGTATAATGAACATTGGTTGTGTTACCTTGCACCCTGCGCTGGGACAACAGATGTCGGCGTACACCGGCTGCGACAACTTGTGATAACGTGAGTTTAATAAGCAGCCTGGCGCTTATATGTCCAGGCGTCGATATCTGCCCGCGACCTGCGATAACACACGCACCGAGATGGCACGCTTGAGAAATTTTCTCCCTACACGTCGGCAACGTTGGTGCCACTTGCTCAGGGGAGGAGAATTGGAGGGGGTCGGATTCCCCGCGCTGTATCTAGCTCACATGGTGAGTCATACACGGAAACTGTTCGGCTTGCGCCAGTAATGCCAAATGGTGGCGGGAAATTTCCCTTTTTTTCGTGAATTTCCGGTAGTCGGCGGGAAAAAGGGAAATACTCCCAAAAATAAAACGGGAATTTTAAACATTCCCCATATTTACTAAAGTAATTTCATTGTGTTTCATAATCAATGAAATTTATTTAGCTGGGTGCCAATTATATTATTTCAATAATTTAATACAATACATTCTCTTTCATTTGCATTTGTATTTTCGTACATATGTAATAGCTTTCAAGAGCTGTGTGATAAGCTTTGCAACAGAACAGCCACTAGCAATACATAATTGAAACCTATCCTTTGAAGATGGTTAAAACGAGCAACACAAGTGTGCTTTCTTCACTCTTTATTATACATATATGTACGTACACACATACATCATATATATATATATATATATATATATATATATATATATATATATAACAAAAAAAACGGGAAATTTTGGTCAACATGACGGGAATTTTACCGCTTTTGACCTGGCAACACTGGCTTGCACGCGCAGCAGTTGCCCACCCGTGTAGGTGACCAGTAGATTATGGTTAAAGTTGGTTTACAATTTAAAAAAAAAACACATGCACAGGACATATAACATAACAGTGGAAAATGCTTAAGATCAGACGCCTTGTACAAAATTAGTTCACAATTGTATTCTTACTGTTAGGTTTATCCAATATAATTTTTACGACTAATCTGAAATATTCCTTGCTGTCAACCGAAGGCCATTGAAATATATTTGAAGTGGAATCACATTTGGAAACAATATAAAATATAGGAAAAAAGTTCCCATAAACTGCACAACGTAAAACGCTATTGACAATATAGAAACATAGTATTAACATTAAAATTTCTTATTCTAGGTTTGTTTTGCGCTTGTGTGCTTTGGCGGTTAAACCAACATGGCGGACATTCTCAAAATCCTTTGCTGTGATTGGTTGTCGTCCTATGCGTACAGACAAGAACTTAAATATTATCATTTCCTACGTCAGCATCTCTGTGCACACGACCACTCTTTTGGTGTTGTGAATCGGTAGCTACGTAAAATAATACATAGCGGTTAGGTCTTGTGTGCACGACCTATGATCTATGCTTACTGTTATGTTGTCAATTGTGAACCCACCATTAGAGATGATGGTACATCGCGAAAATGTTTTGTGCCAACATACCCTTGAAACACTGTAGTTTCTTTCAACATGTGTGATTGTCTGATGTACTGATGTACATCTGACACAACATAGCTGTCTGCAGACCAATAACAGGCACCAAATATTGCAATGGGTGTTTTCATATTGGCTCAGTCAAATAGGGTAACAGTTCCACGTACAAGCGAGAGCCAGTAATCTTCTGGTAAGCTGAACGGGGTAAGTGAGAGATCAGGTTACATCATCATCATTTGAAAATAAAAACAATAACAAAACGTGTGTTTTCCCCGCCCCACAAGTGCTATGTAACCAGCCAAAACGTCTACCCATTCAACTCGATTTGAATCTGCAGTTCACTAGTAGCATGATATAGCTAAGATGATCTCAGCTGATACTGAAGATCAGTATGAAAGGTTTGGTACACACGTAGCATCACAACTTCGTGGATTGCCTCTAGTAAAACTTCATATTTTTACAAGATAGGATACAAAGTTTAGTTACCTCAGAAAGATTGTCCTGTACGCATAATATTTACAAAGTGCCACAAACTTTGTGTACAACATCACTGACACTAATGTTCTGTACAGTGCTGCCACCACAGCCACCACTGTGAACACAAGTTTTAGTGCTGCCAGTACTGGATTTGTGCATGATAGTGGATCACCTATGTACGATATTGAACAACCACATTTTAACGGTGGTAAAAGGGACACGTATAACAGTTTAGATTAATGCGATGTTTTTGTATTACAATACTTACCTAAATTAATTCATCATCATAATAGTATCTAGTTTGTTTCTGTTTAGCCAAACTGGTTACAATGTCTATGCACGTATAGGCTTACATGTAACCAGGTTATGTGTATTTATTGAGATATATTAAATTCTGATAGCAATTCAGTCTTTAGTAATAATAACTATAATCGTTCCTATTATAGGTGGCAAAATACAAAACATATCTACTATTTACAGTATGCTGAAATTTAGTGCTTCTAAAACATGTATTCTGTAAATTATTTACTTTTATAACTATACAGTACACGTTAAGCACGTTCATATTAATGAAAACAATAGGCCAATCTACAATGAATGCTGTATTCGTCACAGATAACCAATTTATTCCAATAACATAATTTGATGTAGGATTTGACGTTAATTTAAAACAATCATATTGTAGCTATACCCTGTTCACAGTAAAATAAATTATTTACTAAGGGCCAAACTTATGTATACATTTCAATAATAATTAGAATTTATTGCGCAGTAAATATACTACTTTTCTACGAAAACTAACAATATACGCTGGCTTTATTAGTCGCGCAACTGTATTTCTGTTAACAGTTATCTGAATGATTGCAACTTACTTAGATTAACAATATTTTATTGAACTGTCAACAGTGTTTAGGTATGTTATCTGACTAACTTACCTTTATGTATTCTTACAGAACTTCGTAAATGGCGGTCTATACTCAACGAAAAAATACAGAAATTGAATTGTGTGGTATCTGAACATACAGGAAAGGTATGTGAAGCTGTCACCTGTTACTAGATATCGTAACGTAATTTCCAGTTTAGTTCTGCATGAAATAGCGTCTCTTAACATAGTGTCTGTTTTTTTTTATGTATGGAGTCACTATATCTAACAGTTCTTCAAACTTGGGAACTGAGAGCCGCATGACGTTCTTGTAGAATGCAGGATCCTCTTATGAAAGTTCTTTTAGAAGATTTGAGGAGGCTCCTAATAACTCCCTTCGACCTATCCACTGTCACAACCATACACGTTTATTCTTTCTTTTCCTCAACTTTTCCTCGAAAATTTCACTCACGCCTATTCTCAACAATCGTCGAATTACCTTTCGTCATGGCCCTACAGAAGACATTTTCGTAGACGCACAGTACAACTGACAGCACTGCACTGCTAACCTTCGTGTGAACCATTATCAGAAACTAGCCGCTGGTAAACCTTCTTAGCGTTGGCTTTACTAATCACGAATTAAAGCTTCAGATGTGTAGGTAATGCACTGAAACAATGGCGCAAACTACTGATTCCTGTGTATATTTATTTACCTAAAAATAATAACAACTCTACTTTTGCCGTGCAAATGAGGCCTTCTTTACAGTACTAACTGAGCAAAGGGCACAGTTTCTAGCCCATTGTAATAACGTTAACTTGAGTTCGATTAATAAATTTGGTGACATTTTTAGTGGAGGTTAACCCCATGCCTTAGCACTGATATTGAGCTAGATCTCTCAACAAAGAAAAGGAAAATATCGTACATTCCAGGAGTAACATTCTGTTTGTTGTCTTTAGTCGCAAGGAAGACATGGTATTCTCAGAGAAACATTTACGCTTTCTGAATAGTTTGAAATACTTTAGTGGTAAGGCACTACGGTGTTATAACTTTTTCGGTTTTCATCAACTTCTCCACGTCGTCCAAGTTAGGATTTGTTGTTCGAGGTGTTTTAAAAGAAAGAACAACATATTCTACGAGGTTTTAAAACTCTAGATAAACACGACATTCATGGAAATATTTGGTATTACCTTTTCTCTAAATACTGGTTTAACGTTGTGTATCTGTACCAGCATTATTTTGAGCTGGTATCTGGTACAATAAAATTATAGTGTCATGGAGTGATGTTTCTGAAATTAATGACAAAAAACTGTGGTCAATGTTGTCGTATACACTCTCACAGAACAGACCGTCTTTAAAACTGGCAGAATGGATTACTCACTTATTTTCAAACGATCATCTGTTAATTGTCAAATGTTATGGCGATATTTGAGAGACGATGTACACAAACGACGAACATAATTTTTATACTACATTATTATAATAATTACATAATGGGTTATGTCATATGTGGATAATTATAATTCCTTGTAGACACAAGGAAATGGTTCGAAAATCTTATTTCAGCCGGAATTTATTTCTGTGTTTTATTATTGAAATGTATTAGCTAAGTAATGGTAACCAAAATGCAGTCAGTATAAAAGCATCTATTGACAGTAGCAATGTATGATTATATATATATATATATATATATATATATATATATATATATATATATATATATATATATAT